>VZSV01000023.1:3194493-3208291 GCA_013398735.1 Nothocercus julius | reverse complement strand
AAAAAAAAAAAAAAAAAGAGGTCAGAAGTATGGACAGCGGAGCGCTGGGCTATGCAGCGGGCTGTGAAGACAGATATGCTTTAGGAGGACCTAAGTAACTACGCTGAATGGTAAGGCATGGTAGGTGTCACTACAAATTCTGCTATATGGAGCGATTCAGTCCCAATTCCCCAAATAATATGGTTTAAAACACTAAGTAATTGCTATAAATTCCTGCTCAGTAACTGCTGAAGACAGCAGTCACTGGAATAATGGTGTTCTGCAACACTCCAGCTACGTTTACAAAAGGTGAAGTAATTGATGGCCCTTTATTTAGGCCAAAAATTGTATTAGATCTTCAGGGAGTGTCCTCTGGTACCTGCAGGTACCCAGAGTTCAGCCTGACACAAAGTTGCTGTAGTTGTCAGAGACTGATCTAACAAGGTGGCCCCAAGTGTTTTGTTCCTAGGAAGCACTTATTTTTTTTCTCTTTTTCTTGTCTCTGCACTAAATGTGAAGCAGCTTTCTATTACGTGTTTCAGTCTATAAGCCCTGGTGTTCCTTTTCTTCAAATAGAGTTTTATAGTTACCTGCTTCTTTAGTTGCCTCTATTAGAGATCTCTGACATCCTCAAAACTATAGTTTACATTACTTAATCCTTTAGGGGTCCAGATCTCCTGAGTGCTTATATTTTGACTTCTTGTCTACCTATAGCTCTTCTGTAAGCTAAGACCTGGTCATAATCCTTCTCCAGATGTAGCACCTGCAGATTTGGAGTGAAATTCCCAGATCTGTATTCTCTTAATTTGCTATATGCAATAAGCCTGATCATTAAAGAAACTATTTTCTTACCTGACAATTGGTTTTATCACTAAAATAAAACTGAAATCAAAGTTCTTGTTTATTGTGATTACAGATGCACAATCGTACGCTGAGAACATCCAGCCTTTCACAAATTCTTCTGCCAGCAAACTTTCCAACCCATTCTCAGTATTTAAGAAGACTTCATGGATACAAAATACTCAGTTGACAGTTGTACCAGAGTTTCTACCTGAGCATTACTTTTCCTCCCTCATTTCTGGAAGATGCTTATGCTATACCTCCTGTAAATCCTATAGACGGGAAGCTCTGGGAGTTCCTGCTACAGTCCATGCCCCCTTCAAAGCAGTGGGCAGTGGGCCATACATCACGATTTCAGTCTGTCAGTGTCAGAGCCCTGCAAGTTTGGTCTGGAAGATGAGCTGAAGAATAAGCAGAAAACATTGGGTTGCAGTTTCTGCTGGGACAGTGTTGGCTGCTTTTGCCTTCACCCTTCCCATTACCCAGCAGCCATACGTATCTCAGTCCTTCCAGCCTCTTCCCTCATCTCCCCATCCCAGCTCTTACTGTCAGGGGAATAATCCTGTCCCTGCCTGGCACCAGCCTCATGCTTGGGGCAGCAGACATCAGTTTTGCCTGTGCTATAGAGAAGCCTAGACTAGTTATGACTAAAAAGTCGCAGGCTTCAAGTCTGATCTCCTAAAGTTTGACTTATTTTGGTTGTCTCAACATCCTCCCTAGATGATTACACAGTTCTCTAGTTACATGATCCTTACACAAGCCTGATAGCATTCGAGATTGGAGGGCACATACTGAGAATGTGTGTTCCTTTAGGACTAGTCGGCTTCCAGCATTTTGTCCTGGATGTAGTTGGGGGCTAGAGGACATAGCCTCCTCTTAGTTTTAGGAGAAGTTAGATAAAGTGAAGTTGAAAAAAAAAAGTGCTGCACTGATTGCTGTAATTGCCGACACATTCCTGTGGTATACGTGATCATTAGAACAGCTAACTTAAAACAATATTTCCTTTTTAGAAAGGAAGTTGGTAATCGAGTTGTTATGCTTTTCTGCTTTGCATTTTCAGTTTAAATTTCCAGCTGGCATTGAGTATATGGTTATTGCTTACCAGAGCATGTTGATTCAAATGTTCATAATTCAAGTACAAGTTGATCTTGTTGAATGCTATTTAACCACTCAATTGCTGCAGGTTTTCATGAATGGGCCTTTTGGATTTCAGTCTTGAAAGTGGGCCATTTGGAAATGTTGTAATATCTAAATGGTCTGTGATTAAAATGGCTGTGACACAGATTTAAATTTGGTCAAATCTATCTCCAAACCACAGTGACCAAAATGAATTGGTTGTAAAAACCATGCAAGGAAATACATTATGCAAAGTACAAATATAGTCTAGTCTGAAGGGTAAGAGACTATGTAGAGTCTTGCCAAAACAACCCATTTTACTACTTAAGGATGAGCTAAACCCATATTACTGATAAGTTTCAAGTGTTTGTGGCTGGCGTGTAAAATCATATTGGGAAACAGTAACCCAATGCAAGTCCTGTCTCTTCCCCCTAAACTGATACCCCAGTTTGTTCCCATACGGCCCTTGACACAACCCATTTTCTCAGTGTCTTTCTGTTGGCTTTTCCCAGTCTGCTCCGAAATGTTCCAGTCTCTCAGTCTGGATAGTGTAAGATGCTTGAATCTTTTTTTTTTTTTTGCCTCTGACCTGATCCCGTTGCTCAGACTGCCCTCCCCTCTATTGCCCTTCCTTGATTTGTTTGGAAACTTGGAAAAAAACACAGTACAGTCAGAGCAGTTAAGTGGTGGAAATGAAATGAAATGAAATGAAATGAAATGAAATGAAATGAAATGAAATGAAATGAAATGAAATGAAATGGAAAGACGAAAGAAGATAAAATGGCATCTATCTTCTGGTAAACACTGTCTTTCTAGTATAAAGGTTCTTCACAAAAAAAAAGCTTCATGCTGATTTCTATCTCCTGTGAAACCCACACTGTGAAGACGCTGCACCAAGGAAATGTGGACTAATTATATTGGGATTCATGTCAGTTCAAGTTAGGTGTCTTGATGAAGGCGGCTATTTCTGTTCCCTCCGAAGGAGTGATATGGCATCTCAAGAAGCTAATTCAGAACCTCAGATGGCTGCTTTAAGATGGCATGAATTCCTCTTTGGGGGTCCCTGTGGATCTCCATTGACAATGCAGGTTGTCTAGACAGTTAACCTTAGAGCAAGTGGTAGCTTTTTTTGCGTGTCTCAGCCTAGGTTAGCTGATTCTTGCCTTGGAAGAGACATTGTGGTAGTACTTAGAGAGTGTGGGGAACAGTAGAGGATATTACAAAGCCATTTACTTATTATAAGAGTATTATTCATTAGTGTACTCCAAATACTTAGGAACTTCACCTGAATTAATTCCTTTTGGGTAGGTTTATCCTAAGCTGTCCTGTGTAGTAATGACCACTGGCTTATTTACTATAGAAATGGAAAATAAATATCACAAAACACTGCTGGAAAATGCCGAAACAACTAATGCATCTGTCAGCTGCTTGGCATGCCAGTTAAACTTTAAATCCTGTATGTTTGATTTAAGATAATTCAAATCTCAGAAAACTATTAATGTCAATAAATTCTCCATTAAAACAGAGGCACGCTCATAAAGTCATCCTCCATATAGTGAAACTTAGGTCAGCATTTACTTATTCTACTCCCTTCTCTTTGTGGATGATATTCATCTGCCTGCAACAAAAAACACCAAGTTCACAGCCCATACACTTCTTATGAGGTCTCTTGTCTTTTAATATTGCTTGAGAATGATTTGTAAAGTCCCAGGCACAGATTTGATGGGACACAATTCTGCCATGAATTAACACAGAAATAATAACTAAGTCTAGGCTGACCTCCTATTCTCCCTTCCTGGTTTGCAGTGAGAAAAATCCACAGGGAGAGTCATATCACTCAGAGAATAGCATGTAAAATAACTGAGCAAACCTTTAGAATTTCTATTTCTCATTTCCAAAGGAGTCGGTGATTTCTAATTAGAATTAGATGACTACGATTTTTGTGAACCTTATGCCAGAAGAGATGAATAGAATATCTCTCTTTTCAGGTTGGAAGACCAGAGACCCAGCAAAGCAAACATGTGGCTGGGCAGGTGAGAGCTGTCTTGCTTGACGGAATGTCAGCGTCCAATTCAGTGCTTCAAGTTCTCACAAGGGCATATACTTCTAAGAATCACATGAGGAGAACTAAAAATTCCACCTGATGTTTGCAGGTACTGCCAGTACTGCCCCACTTCCATAAATACACACTGCTGCTTGCTTCACCTTTTGCTTTTTGAGACCTATTTTTCAGTTTTGCTTGTTAGAAATTCATCAATGTGTCAAACTCTCAGCTGGATTGGCAGTTCAGCAAGAACAGCAATGATAGATCTACAATATAGATACCTTGAAGTTCCAGTTTTGTTATCATGGTGTTACAGGACTGTTGGGATATGGTGTTTTCAGTGTTACAAGACTAGTGGATTGGTTTTCCAGCCAGGCTTCAAAAGAGTAACCCAATAACAGAACAGTTTAAGGTTTAATTGTTAAACAGGGCAATTATTGCATAGTGTGAACGTCTCAGGTTCAGCCTCTAAATATTCTTTGAGCTTGAAATGCATTGCATCAGCAAATGGCCTCATAATTTAGTGTAAGCAAAGCTTTTTATTGGCACAACTTTTTTTTTTTTCTATACTCAACCATAGTTGGAAGAAAAATGGAAGCATGGGGTCTTTTCTCCCTTCTCTGTGTCTCCGATGTTGTTTGTTCTGCAACACAATATTTGTTTTAGCTTGGTATTTCTTTTTAAAATGTCTTTACTAGACTGGAGTGCTACATTTTTAAGCCTCATAGGGAAACTTTAACAAGTTATGAATAAGCAGGGAGTGGGGTTTCAGTGTAATTCAGGAATGAGAACTAAGCAAAGAGAAGAATATTCAACCTTTTCATGGAAGGATTGAGTATTCTTTTCAAACCCATATATCAAAAACCCACATACAATGGAAACATTCTCTCTCCGTAGAACATAAAAGAAGAGGGAACTGCCTGTTATGTGTTCTGAAATGATCCCTTTTCATTACAACTTCAGATTTTTTTCTCTCTGGGGATCTCTGACTTCAAACCATGGAGAAAAGGAGAAACGACATCATACTATTTCCATTAAAAGCAGCCATGCGTAACCTGTATTTTTCCTTTTCTCTCTCTATTTTTTTCTATTTCTCAATAATAATTGCATTCCAAAACAAAAATTATTCTCCTTTTTTGATGCTCTGAGGTTAAGCAAATGAGGTTGCTGCTGACAATGTTGTTCATACCACTTGCGTCTGCCTTGTTTTAAGCCAGCAGCAGAGAAGCTGCTACGTCTGTGTGAAATTCATTAGAAAACAAAACATTCCATCTTTCTTCATTTGGAGAAATCCTTCTTGTTTGCCATAATTAAGTTATAAGAGAACCGTCTTACACAACAGGAATATAAAACTGTTGCAGTCTTGTAAATCTTTAAGTTAAATTGGCCTGTTTTTTTGATGATCTCGTCAAAAAGTACAGTAGGTCCAACAGACTTATGTGTGTGAGAAAGCAGAAAACAAACAGGAAAAAAAAAAAAAAGAGAAGATTCCGAGACAGTACAATAAATCTGGAGAAAAGGGAATAGATATGATAAGACAAAGATTTCATCTGACTATTAATAATTTAAGTAAAAATAAAATGATTAAAGAGCTGTCAGTATAACACAAAGTATGTAAAAAGAAAGAGCAACTTAGGTCCAGAGAGGATTCTTTCCAGGTTTAGTGAGACTGAAGCAAGAACTTAACTTTGTCCATTTCTGTATTAGAAGGTTAATTCAGGGAGATTTTAGGGAAAAGAGGAAAAAACAATGTGAGACATAAATAGACTAACAAATGAAAGAGAATGTAACACTCATCATTCACATACTGTTCTTTAGATGTTTGAAGTAGTGTGAAGTCATTATGAAATAAACTTTCACATAGCATCTCTGTAAAGCAGATTTTTTTAAAAAAATTCTCTTTTTATCTATCATGAATCTAAAGCAGAACTATCAAATAACTTAACTAGGAACCACATAAGTGATTCAATGACAGATACAGGATGAAACCACTTAATTTTCATTAATCAAAGAATCTGGCTAAAGGATACAGCATATACTACATAATGCAGAGGTGCTCTGTCTATTATAGCCAAAGCACAATAATTACAGGACCTATGATTTATGAATGTTTTGAATGTAGAGCTGTCATAGAAGAAAAGATAATGTGATAAAAAGTCTATTATCTCATATAGTTCTCTAAAATAACTCAGTACAGGAATGCTAACTTTGCACTATCCTATCTAGAATTTAGGAACATAACACTGAATCTGAAAGCATTTTTGTTTCTTCTTGGTGCTCCCAAAGATTAAAGGATGAATATATTGCTTTCTTCATTGCTGATTCATTCTCATATCTGTAATGTTTTTAATATGTTTTTAAAAGTACTTGCTGAATAGATATGGGAAATGACATGGTGACATGGACATGCCGAATGCTCCAGGTGAAATTAGATTCTTTATTTTATGAAAGTTGTGTTCTGTTTTATTCTCATCCCTTAAGTGTGACTTATGATCTTTTCCCACTGCAAGCCATCTACAAAACTGATTAACATGCTTTCTTCCAAATCATTCCTGAAACCATTGCACACAGAAAACCCCCAGAAGGCACCTTCTTGCCATTAACACTGGAGGATTTTTGAAGACATTTCTCCCCATTCCCATAGCTTCAGATTATGACATCAAACAGTTGAGATTAGGATCGGAGCCGGAACGAGCAGGAAGGACATATGTTCTTAGGGCAAAAGATCTCACACGCAGAGATGTTTTCAGTAAATGGCAGATTATAAAAGCTCAGCAAAAGCCTGGGCTTTAAACTGGCTTATTTAAAATGCTGTTCATTTCTTCCCGACTTTTAAAACAACATTTGGTCCTCACGAAAATAGAAAACTGATAGCTTAAGACCCAGTTGGATCTCACCAAGATCTGCAGGAGGCACCTTTAACTCATGCAGAAGTTCATGCCATCACACCATGCATCTTGCTGCCAGTCCTCACCATTTTTTTTCTGAGCAACTAATGTAACTCAGTGCTCGTCACAAGTAGTTTTATAAACGACATGAAGCAATTTGGGACTCAGACAGCTCTTAGGTGACCAAGGGAAGCCCCTTCCAATCAGCAGCCTCCTTCCTTTCTGCTTCTGGGGGAAGAACAATCCTGGAAAGGACAGAGAAAATAAGAAAGTGAATAATGTGCATCAGGAATAATAAATAATGAACCCTAATAAAGCTTCAGTTTGGTAAATTTGTATATTATTTATTATACTGGATGTTAATGTAAAAATTTGCTCCGCATAGATTGTAGGGACAGATTATTTTAGCAATGCAGAGTAGCATAGATTAGTTTAAAAGATGGCCTTAGTGTTTGGATATCAGAAATGTCTTTTTAGCTATATAGTAAATATCTTTGTTTTGGAGACCTTTTGAGATTTTGTCCTGTTATCTGCTTGAATCAGACCTAACTTTAATGAAGGACAAGTGTGTGAGAGTATAAATTAGAACCCCTATTTTGAGAGTTAGAACTATAAAAACACTTTTTTAAAAAAATTATTAATCCAGAATTCTAAAATGAATCCCTTCAGTCTCCTGAATCCAGTGCTTCCCGGGCATTCCCCTCTATGATGCAACATTGTCCAACAAGAACGTAGCTACAGGAGTTGCCAGACTCATTTGAGCATTCATTATTTCCAGGGTCAGTAAAGAGGAAGCTGCGTGACAACAGGAGCAGCAAAGCAATTCAACTCACTCACATCGTTAGGAAAGAGCTGCTCTTCCAGGCCCACTATGTTAAGTGTAAACGTTAGTGTTTCAAATCACAATTAGCTATGAACAAAGCCATAAGGGAGTGCAACATGCCAGTGTACTGGAGAGGTAAATGTATGTTAGGCTTTTCTTGTCATGCAGAAATTTTTTTTCCATGTTTTCTGCATTAAGGATTGATAACATGGACTTTTTAGTTTTTTTTTTTTTTTCTTTTTAAGGATTACGTTTGCATTATTTACATAGAATACTGTTATTTTATTACTTCACCTGGCTCTTTTTTGTATGAGCTCCATCGTATCTTGACCCTCCTTATATGCTAAACAAAATGATTTTTAGATTATGTCTTTTAATTAACATGAAATTTCAAAAATGATCAGATAGAAATGTTCACCTCTTAAAATAATACCAGTAAATAACCAGCTTAAACATTTAATTCTTTTTCTAGTTGTATTCAAAGGGAACAATTGATCTGATCCGAGTGTTTTTTAATACTTAGAGAGGAAAGCTATCTTAAGACAAAGAAAATACTTTAATTCTGTGGTCTGATCCTATATTGTCCAGAGATCTGAAAATATCATTCTAACATTTCCCCTGAAAGGGATTCATTCATAGAAAAACCAAAAAGGAAAGGAAGTGGGAAGGTCGTTGGGCAATGCTTATTTTCTGTGAACCTACAAGCACGGGCTAACGTTGGTTTACTGGGTCAGATGATACTTCATCACATGAAGAAACATCTTTAAGTAATTAGGAACATCCTAGTGGCTTAGTATGAACATTCCATTTATATTTGAATGAATTAAACAATGCATTTTCTTGAGAGGCTAAAGGAAACTTGCCTCCCCCCAGTCCTCTGATGTTTAATTTTAAAGTTTTCCAACCGCATATGGTTGATGTGCTTAGGACCGCTGGAGCAATGAAACCAAGAATAGGAATTTAGCACTACAATTCCATAGACATTAGGAAATATAAGAGTGCCTTGTTAAGAGGCCACTACTGATTGACCCAAAAATCAATTTCTTGGATATACCCATTTACTCGTTAAAAATAAAATAATTTAGTTGATTACAGCAGCCTTCATTATTTCATTGTGAAGGAGTGGGATGACAGTTATTATATAAGCAGAAAGATGGCAGAGTACAAAGGATAAAGTAAGACAGCATACAGAAACATGAAAGAGAAAAATCTTGTAGTCAGGTTTCCTGCAGTCTGGAACAACGGAAATACATGGTGGTATTCCAAGTACCATTTTCTCCTGGAAGAAGGAAAGGTGAAGAACATGTCTGAAGACAGTTGTGAACCAGGTATATTGATCTCAAGCAAGTTTGGGAGCGTAAAAATGAAAGGAAGATGGAAATGATAAGTTAATTCCCATGCTTCTACAAGGTAAGGGGCTAGTAGCAGGGGAAGATTTAAGAAAGACATAGGACTTCTTGAGGTTACACTGTGATGCCAATCCCATTTTTTTCTCCTCCCAAGATTTACAGAAAAGTGAGTAAAAAAAAAAAAAAAAGAAAATTGTAGGGGGGTTGTTTGTTTGTTTTGGTAGCTTCTTTTTCAAAATTGAAATCTTTCTTTAAAGACTAAGGATCACTTTCCCTTTCTTTAGCTTGAAAAATTCACAGAAAGAACTATGGCAAAACCCTCAAACTGTTCAATGTTCTTACGTTAGCTTGCAGGCATTTCGCAGAACTTGATCTGTGTGAATGATAAAAAAGGAGACGTGTAGGAGAATAACACTGACTGACTAACACTTAGACCAAAGCTTAATATAGAGTGAGCCAAAAGTCAATTAAGAGAATTAGCACTTAATTTGAATTCTGTGGGCAGAGGGATAGTAAGCAAGGAAAATTAATAGAAGAGAGAGGAGATGCAGTCCCTTAGCAAATAATGTGGTCTCACTGCAATGTTCTGGGCACTTTAAAGTATAGTGAGCAAGGCTTCAGGAGACCATTAAAATGAGAAATACAGTAGCTAACACAGGGAATAATTATGGCGTGGTTAAGAAGGATTGTTACAAGGACAGGTTATGGTAACACTTCAGAGAAAGCAGTAGAAATCCAGAAAGGAAAAAGAAATATTTTTGTCCAAGGCTGTTCAAAGAATTGTGGTTTCAGAAGTAAAGTTCAGACACGAAACACAGAGAGTGGAAGCAATGTCACCGAGATGGAGCGTTTTGCCATTCAGAAAAATACAGCACATGCAGAAGCCAAAGAGCATAGTCCTGGCAGAAAAGGAGGATATAGAGATATCAGAGAGGTATTTCTCTGATCAGAAGCTGTTGTTCATGAGTAATCCTAATAAATTTGTGTCTGAGCATGAGATGAGAACGTTTCTTTCTGGACTTCACTCATATCTTTTTGGCAGCATTTTCAGTTTGGGTAAAGGCTTTACATCTTCTCCCTGTCTCTTCCTTTCTGGAGTGTGTAAGGCTCTTCATTTTTCTCAAGGGTGATTCATGGATAATTTTGGCCCTGGTCATTCTTTGCACACAGAAGCAACTCAATTTTATATTAACCTTTAATCATCTGTTTTTCATCCTGCAATGCTTACTCACAGAAGCAAATCTCCTGAAGTGCATGCCAATATGTCCAAAAGTAAGATTTATAACTGCACTTTGTCTTTGGAGAAACATATGTACAAAGCATCAAATGCATTCATACGGATTTTACAGATAGCACTGACAAATGCAAAAGTACATGAATTGAAGACAATGGCTTTATCACTATTGCACTTTCCTTTCTATAGCCTAGACTTTAATATAAGATCAAAAAGGAAAAAAAAATGTAATGGCAACTTTGCAGGACATTCTTCAACTTTAAAAGATTTTTGAATTTTTCAATGGCATGCTTTTGCGTTTCAGAAGGCATATCAAAGGATAATGCTTGTGCACAACCTCTTTTTAGAAATTTTAAGTTTTCAAAATTAAAAATTGTCATCTTTACCTACAGTTAAAAAGCTAACATTTTAAGCATATATTCCCTATTCTTGTGACTGTTGCAAGCTGCTTTCCAGTTATAATAATTGATCTGAAGAAAAAAATCCCCTGTGAAAATTAGGTGCAAAAATAAAACAGAAATTATTTCAATTGTCTCTCTCCAAAATAATTATTTTGTCCTAAGATTATCTTATTCTTGATTTTGTTTCAACTACCAAATATTTCTCTCCTAACTTGAGGATAGTACATAAACTTTTTTTAAAACAATATATACTTAGAATTCAATTTTCATTTAAAAGATACTGATTGGAAAATTTCAGCCTGTCTATCACTTCTAGTTTGCCTACTGACATGAGAGCTGAAATATTTTTTAACCTGTGCTCTCTATCCAAGTATTTGCCAGTATTTTGTTTTATTTTTCAGGGTGAATAAATTGGACTTATCAAGTGACTTTGTCTTATCTGTCTAGTTTTCTCTCCCAGTCTTGTCAATTCATGTTCTTCCTGCAGCAGTTCAACATTTTTACAGCATTTTCTGACTGTAGCAACTCTGTGTCTTTGATATCTTCTCATATAACCAGAGATTCTAACTCGTTTCACTTTTTGTACTTATGTTCATCACATTGAAAATCCATTCGCAACTCCTCTGACAATATTTCCACCAGACCACATGGGAGAGCACTAAATATGCTTCATAAATTCCCTTACTTAAGCATCAAAGAACCTATACCAGCCCTACTGGCATCACAAGCCATTTTACATCTTTTGTAGACTGATACACATCTGCAGGGGGCAAGGTCTTTCTCATATTTCTTTAAAACTGCAGCTTAAAACTTAAAAAAGATGAATTAACATTTTAATACAAACACGAGAACATCATTTACTTGTGAAAAATCCACTGAAGTCACCGAGCTAGCATGCTCCAAACAGAAGTACACCACATAAAACACGCCTCCCTCTGCGGCTACAACTCTTTCTGTTTCTTGTGTCCAGATGTTAGCGTGGACAGTATGGGAAACATCTCATGTTGCGCTCTGGTGACTACCCCGAAATACTACTGACAGCCTCTGCTCTCTGTCTCTCTCTCGGCACTCAGCTCAGCCCTCTGCTCGCTGTCAGGAGTTTGCAGTATAAATTACATGGAAACTCGAAACTTGCAGAAGGGTGCTGGGGACCAACAGAGACGTAGGCATGTGTGCAGAACAGATCTTTAGAGGTCTTCAGATCCTCGCTGGTTGCAGCAGGAGGCGCAGGGTCGGAGGAAGCTGGAGTGATGGGGCAAGGAAGGCTGTGTCAAGGTGCGATTGGTAAAACAAAATCTTCGGAGCAGGAACCAGCAACTATCTGATTTCCCCAATTGCACTTTCTTTTTTTTTTTTTTCTTTTTCTGTCCCAAAGAACACAGCACCAACAGGAGAGGCAGAAAAGGCCTCTCTTGCACTGATGCATAGTTTGGTGGCCATCGTGGTCTCATGAGAAATGGGGATTTGAAAATAAGAAGTTAAGCCCAGGTCTTCCGTGTTCTAGGTGTTCTCTGGCTGCTAAATTATTATTTAAAAGGGATGGGTACTCTGTACCAATTGCTTTGTTTAAACAAGCAAACCAACCCCAAAATGCTGTAGGTAGTCTGGAGGATGCTCCAGGACCACTTTTTGCATTAAGTAGCTTTAAGAGCCTAGGCAGAAGAAAGATAAGTCTCCTGCCTAGACTTAGATGTGGATGGGAAATGAGCTGCTCAGCCCTCTTACAGTCACCATGCTTTTACTCATTGCCATTCAGGTGTCAAGATAACAGAAAGCAAAGTTTCTTTTAAGTTTAGGTGCCACTAGGATTAGATTGCATAAGGCATAAGGACTTTTAAGTTTGTATCTTTGGAACTAGTTAATCAATTTTCTCCCCAAACACATTAATGCATTCCCTCCCCCTTCCCCAAATCTGTCTGCTAGATATGCTTTTTTTTTGGCTTTTTGAGGACTTACTAGGCTATATCTCCAAGAAACAAAAAGATCTTGCAAATTTTATCCATTGCACAGTTTTTCTGGAAGGTAAAGGAAAGTTTTCATGTATTTGTGTGTTTTTTTTTTTTTTAAGAACAGTTTTGCCATTTATTTTTAGATGTTGTGGAGGAGATTGCACTGTTAATTCAGTGCATCAAGATGAATTGTTCATGGGAAAACATAGACTTCAATAAGAATTTGATTTTTTTGTAACAAAGTGAGGGGATAAAAAGTTTTTTGCGTTGCTCATTAGAAGAACTCAAAATTCTTCAGCTGTGACTCTGCTCCTTCCCATTACTGATGCTATTCATACCTCATTTGGAGAAAAAATGGCTGATAAAAAAAGCAAATGGTGACTAGATTTCAGTTTAAAAATACTGAGAGCAGACAGTGAGGAGATACAAGCAGTTTCCTTAGACCTAAGTCAATACAGGTTTAAGGAAATAGAAGAACCCTGAGAAGCCTGATCTAATCTGGTGACAGGGCATAGCAAGCTTCAAATATTTCTTCAGAGGATCTACTACTATTAAAAAAGAAAAATATTCATTAAATTGTAGCTAATTCTCAGCTTTAGACTTGTACTATTTATTAGCTTAGATGCCACCAATTCCAAAGGCCAGGGCAGCGGCAATGCAATTAGAGGGAAAAAAAATGTTTTTGACTTTCAGAGAAGTTTCCCTCCCAGCTCTCGGTTTCCCAGTCGGGCTCTTTTTGAGGCGAGTGGTGAAACTGGCTTTTGTGAGTAAGGATCATACATGCAATCCAGATTCCTCAGAGCTGCTGCTGTCATTCACGTTGCTCCCATGTTGACAAATACTTTGATTTGGTTGCTAGGGAAGTAACAGTGAAGGAGTGAGCACGTCTCTATTAAAAATCCCCCTGAAGGTTAAAGGGGGTGGAGGGCAGGACCAGATGGTTTCTGCTCACTCCCGGCAATCGGCAGTGCCTCGACTCATAGCCGGCTTTCAAACGGACTAGCAGACTTGCTGCGCTTGCTTTTTCCCTTTGCATTATATTTTTTTCGAAAAATATATGTATCTAAGCCTGCTTTTTTTGGGGGTGCATTTAACGAGCTCCTTTAGCCCCTCGGAACAGCCCCGTGCGCCGCGGGCCGCGCTGAGCGCGCCCGAGCGCAGCCCACGGCCGGCGC
>VZSV01000023.1:3179493-3194223 GCA_013398735.1 Nothocercus julius | reverse complement strand
AAAAAAAAAAAAAGAAAAAGAAAAGAAAAGAAAGAAAAAAAAGATTAGCCAGGCGTACCTGTTTTCGTTACGCTTTATTTTCCTTTTTCTTTGTCGGGGGCTGAGGGGAGGGAGGGGAGAGGCGAAGGGAGCGGAGTGGTGGGGCGGCTGTTGCAAAACATGAGTTTTTCATCTCGCCTGCTTGTGCGGATCCAGTTTCCATCCCCTTGATCCTCGATTATTTTATCCTGCCGGGAGACAGCTGGAGCGGCAGCGCCGCAGGCGGCTCCGCAGACGGCCCTGGGGGGGACGCGCCGCGGGGCGGCGGGCGCGGGGCGGCGGCAGCGCCGTGCGAGCCGCAACCGGAGCTGCCTCGGGGTTACGAGCGGCAGCTCAGAGGTCCTGTGAAACGGGGCCGGCGGCCTCCGCTGGCACCTCTCCAGCGCCGGCCGCTCACAGGCCTTTTCTCAGGCTCGCTGCTTCCACGGGAGGGGAAAAATGAACCGCTTTTTCTTTCCCTTTTCATTTGGCTTCCCGGGCCCTCAAAGAGCGCCCTTCGCCCACGCCCGCCGCTGCCGCTGGATCCCGCGGCCCCCTGGCCGGGTCTCCCCGTGCCGTGGTGGCAGGTGACGCCCCTGCCAGGCGCACGAGGCAGGGGGGACCCGCGGCAGGATGGGGAAGGGCGCGTTTCTGCCCCGCAAGGGGCGACCTGGCGGCGGCGGCGGCGCGCGCGGGGCCTCGAGGGAGGCCACGTGCGGGCCGCTTAAAGGCGTCTTTATTTACGGGCGGGCTTTCGTGCTTGCATCTTAACGGCGCTCCGCATAAGATATAATTAAAACAAGCACCATGCCGAATATGATTCAGAAAATAAAAATGTCCTTAAACACAGCTTAGCTGCCAGCAGCTCCACATACTTCATTCCCCCAGGGAAGGAGTTTCAGAGACATGAGTTATGTGGCTACCCAAGCCAGGAGACGCGAGTATTTTTAGGGGGAGCCAGTGACCTGTGACAAGGGTTTCGGACAAGCGGCGCTGCCCAGACGGCCCCGCTCTGCGGCGCGGGCGGCCGGGTCCAGCAGGGCCATGTCCCCTGGGAGGAGGGTGGCCTCCTGCCGTCTCCATGTCCCGAGCGCCTTGATTCGCCTCTTCCTGCCTCTTTCCAGCCCTCTTCCCAACGCAAACTGAGCCGCCTCCATTCAGCGAGCCGAGCTGAGCACATGTGGAGCCGAAAATAACCCCAACCTAACGCAGTTTTATCTTCTTCCCTCCCAGCCTCTGCATTTGGCAAGGTAGAAGAGCATCCTTCTGGAAAGTCAGCAATGTCTCCCTCTCAGGCCATGCAGCTGTGAATTTTTACCTATGGACGTTCAGCTCTACCATGACCTTTTGAAGACTTTTACCAGCATTCTTTCCATTAGACATACCAGGACAAGGGTGTTTCTCATGGGATTTCAAATGAGACTGTATTTTAAATACCTCTGGAAAGTAATATATCAATCTAATGCTGTCTGTGGTTTTCCCACATTCTTCATGGTAATATAAGGAACTTTCAACCTCTTCTCCCTTTTAGCATCATTTTTTTCCTCTATATTATTAGCTTTGATTTTCTCTTTATTCTCTGAATAATTTTTTGGAGAAAGATTCTCAAATTCATTTTCCCAGAGCTGTTGTTCTAAACCTGAAGTCAGAATAGGCCAATACTGTGAGGTACCAAGCAATCAAATTTTATTTATGAACAACAACAAAAATCTTCTCTATTTATTTTCTTAATTTTTTATTCCACGTCCTTTCGACATACGTAGCACAGAGGGGTCCACAACAAATGCATTAGCCCCTATTTTTTTTTCTGTCTTCTCTTACTCTTTTTGCAAAGGAAAATGAAGTTCAGTTATAGGTCCTGTTGCCACTGAAGGCAATACTAAAAATCCAAATGAAAATGAATGGTGACAGGATGAAGCTTGTTTATCTGTAGAATGTTAATACCTATAGAGCAAAAATTATCCCTAAGAAAATCTGGTTGTAGCTGCAGAAGTCAAAACCCTAAAGCAATACATTTATAGGTACCATTGCAATTTCTTGAACGTCAAATGTTCGTGTTTACTGTCAGAAATTCTAGATGCTTTACCTGCATTATTTTAATTATAGTGCTGTAACTCATGTCTTTCGTAAAATGAAAATTGCATATAGAAGAGTGATCTATATTCTCACTGTTTCACTTTAATGTGTTTTTTTAAGGTGCTGGCTTCAAGTCTTCATTGCTTTTTATTATACTGAGTAGTTGAATTTATTTATGATTTTGTATGTATAAATGGGTAAGTCCTCTAGTTTAGCTATGCATCCTTTCTACTTTTCATGCATCTAAATAGACAAAGAAATGCCACAGAGATCAGAAAATCAAACCAAGTCCAATCTGTGTTTCAGTAATAGAAACATCGGCGCTTTAAACTTAAGGGTTTTATCTCTAGCTTCAGCTTCTAGCTACACCTTAAGAGCACGTGTATCAAGTGTGAAAGTGAAGAGTCAGCCTTGGAGCAGAACTTTCTCTACTGAATTCGCTGCAAGGTCAACACTGACCTTACAAGGGATGTGTTTGAACCAGCAATTGCCCGGAGTGCTTTGAGTCTACCTATGTCACCTGTTCCAGACCATACACAAGCCTGTGGGCTTTTCATGACTAGGGTCATTTTCAGTGACTAGGGTCAAGTTGAGGTACTTAATCTCAGCTACAATCAAACCCACAAAATTCATAAAAAAGTGAGCAGGCTGTATGTATGCATGTGTTTATGGACATACATCTACCAGTACCAACTACCCTCTCAACTTACTACATTTGAGGAATTTTCTAGAAAATGTTGCCATTTTGTACATAGCAGTTTGGTGGTATGGGCAGAAAAGACAAAAAGATAGTAGGGGATTTGCAAACAAACGCAGAATGTCGGGCATCCTTTGCAGACTTTGCAGGTATGATTTTATCTCCTGAGAGACCTGACATTCCACCACACTTTAAGGTGAACGTGGTCTCCAACACAGATGGTTGTGAACAGCATGAAAAACACAGGTGCAAAACCTCAAACTATATAAAGCTATATAAGAGGGCTTTGCTATCATGAAATTGCTTATGTACAGGTACTTAATTTGTGAAAACTTTATTTTGTCTCTCCAAGCTGAAAAATATAAATTTCTTTTTCTGTACTGAACACGTAACTCAGTTCTGTCCAAACGCATGACAGTGTTTTCCCATGCACTGGGAGGAAGTAGAGTGTCTCATTGCCCTGCAGCTGTGACTCCCCACACAGTGAATAGGTGATGACAGATGGGACATTGGTTTTGGAATTCACATGATTTCTGAAATCCCATGTGTTTGTTGGTGGGCACGGCAGTATTTATTCTCATCATTTTACCCCCAGACTACTTCTGCTGTTTATCTTCGGACAGATAAAGACAATCACTATGTGGGTGTATATGCATGTGTGTGTATAGACATTTGAAAAAGTTGAGGTATTTCCTGCTCTTTTTCCACTCCTGCCTCCCAGGATAGCCCAGCCCAGCCCACCCCAGGGAAACGCTTCTCGTGCTGAGGGCGCACATTGTGTGGGCGCTGGCAAGTGCTCCTGCCTTATACTAGGAGGGAGGCAGCAGCTGAGTCAGAAACACTGCGGTAGCGCTGGGCTGGGGGCAGTCAGAAAAGAAACAGCAGAGAGACATTTCTTCTCCTTCTGGCTGCTAATGAGCTTTCTGGTGGCAGCGCCGTTCTCATCAGGCCTCTCTGTTTTTGCAGGCTGCCCTTTGTTAACTTGAGGCTTGTTTTCCTTGCCGTGCAATACAAATATTCTCAGGCGTTAAGCTTTCCTTGCCCTGACTGCCTTCTTTTCATCTGAGACCGTGTAGGAGCTAAATTTAAACTTGATTGATAGCGTTTAATCCAGAGAGGGCCAGGATGCTATTTTCCTGTTTAATGTTCTCTGGTTTGCTTCTTCTGTTTACCATCATGTCTCTAAAGTACTGTAGTCAGTCCGACTTCCCAAGGAAAACCTTCTGCTTGCCTTGCCACAGTAGGTTAGATGCTCTCAATTACATGCAGCCTCGTGCCTCTCTGTCTGGTCCTTGATGGAAAAGAACAACAGCTATGGATCTTAAAACCAGATGATGCCATGACTTACATAGTCCCTCCATTATAATAGATAGCAGGCCCTGAATTCCACTGTTGTAAACCACTGAACATGTAAATAAGAAAGGAGTCCTGGTTGTGCTTTCACTGTCCTGGCAGTCCTTGAGATACATCTTCCTTGAGTAACCACATGTTCAGCATAACCATATGAGTTCTTTTTTATAGCTCTGAAGATGACAGTCTTACTGTCTGTCTCAGTAGTGGATGCAAGTGAAAAATTTCTCTCTGCGAGATGTCTGTGCAATCTTATACACATTATCTATACATACTTCAAGCATGAGAACGTTGACGTCAGCTGGCTGCATACATGAGCTTTTACTGACTTTAGCTAATACAATGACCTTATACTGTCATTGTCTACATGGTAGAATTCAGACATTCTTAGCAACAGAAGTAGAGAGATGGAGGGATTTAAGGCTAAGGAAAGAAATGCAGGATATTCCAACCTAATACTTTACACATTTTGAATTTTTTTGGAAAGGGTATCTTCTTTAGGAAAGAAGATTGAGGAGTTAGTCTTATAATTCCTTTAGCAGTAATGAAATATGTGCACATACAGCCATGCACAAAGCAAAAGAAAAAAAAATATATTCTGGGAAGTTTCGGTGCTTTATAATGGTTTACAAAAAAAAAGTGCCTCTGTCGTCATGCCTTATTCTTCATGATTTACCTCAGGTTACTTAAAGCACATTCCCCCACTGGCAGTCATCTGCTGATACATGTGTGTATGGTTAGCTAAACTAATCAGTGTTCTTCCATGATAGGGTCCATTGGGGTTAGAAATTAGATTTTATGAGTTGTTGACAAATATGTGCTAAAAAAGCACATGTCCTGCTCTAACACTGCTCTCAAGTAGCTGGTACTTTCTATTCAGACACCCTGTTAATATAAAGCATTTGGAATGCAAATTATTTTTCAAATTTGTCATAACCAAGAGCAAATTTCAGCCACCTCACAATCCAGTCTTGCCAGTTTCTAAGAAAGATGATGCATTTTTAAGCTGCTGCTGCAAGCGCTGAAGTGCATTTTCTCCTGCATAGGTGGGCAGGTAGATATGTGCCCGCATTCAAGCCCTTCGCCTCATGCAGATGGAGAGCACATTTAAACATATACATATATTTCTTAAACATGGTATTGGAGATTGGTAGTGTTTAGCTACTGGGAAATGAACTGACTATGTGTCAGATAATGGGTGGAATAATATTTGTCAATTGGAAGTGGGAAGTTTGGAAATTATTCTCCTGAGGGAAGTAAAGCAACAAAAAATTCCTCCAAAATCTAATCAGGGAACATGAGGAAAGTAGACAGGAAGAACTATGGACTAACACTTGTCCTGTAAGCTACTTGAAAACGGAAAAAAAAAATGAAAAAGATGGAAAAGGAAAAAGATTAGCAGGTCTCTGAAGCTTTTATCTGCAAGATGAGGGTTTCATTTTACCTCCTACTTTAGTCATATAAAAATTTGGTGTCTGTCATGGTCTATATCTTTGGTCTGCCTTTATCATCATGGGACACACGAGTGGCTGCACAAGTGCAGAGTGAACATCCCTCTTACTCGATTCTCCATATGGCTAGCTTAAATATTAGGCTGGATGAGCAATGATTAGAAAGCTATCGTTAGATCCATTTCACTGTCAGTTAATGCAGTGTCGCTTTCTCAATCATCTTGGAAAAACAGCGGTGTTCGCTTAAGAAGGACTTTCTAATACATGACCGGGAATATAAGCTTGTGAAATAAAGGCTCTGATGGAGACAGGTTACTGGAGATTAGCTACAGAAGTCATTTGACATCAACAGCTGATATATATTTTATATTTTATATTTTATATTTTATATTTTATATTTTATATTTTATATTTTATATTTTATATTTTATATATAATACAAATATCTGGACATGTTCGTGTTAAGTTTACATCAGCTGAAGATATTTGCCTGAAGTGTTTAACAGTTTTCTTCCTCTTCCTGCCTTCCTTTAAGCTCTTGTAGCCTTTCCCTCACCAATATCCTTATTTTTACCACCCTGTATGTGTTTTGATTATGAGAAAGTGTTTTAATGGTTTAGAAAAGTTTAATGAGGAATTACAGATTTCCTCAAAGACACAAGTAAGTGAGGAAGAGGCTGATCTGGGTGTTTTTAACCCTCATTTCCTTTTGGCTTACCTAACATCTAAGCTGGTGTGTAGCCCCTGGATTGCTATTGTCCATAGAAGAGAGTCACAGAGACGGGTAACTGGAGGTAGTGAAGTGGGGCCGTTGCTTTGGCACAGATTTGCCCATAGACTGGGTTAAGCTAATCATGAAATCTTACCCTAGATTTACAAATACTAATTATCTTTAATGTTACCTTTGTAATTAATGCTCTATTTGCATTTCTTTGTTTATGCCTCTCCCTAGGCGGGGGCCAGAATTTAAATTTTTATTGTCTTTGTCTTTAGAGAAAAGGCTAGGAATTGAGGTTTTTAAAATGCATTAAATTTTAATAGTCCCTTCACACCCTATTTTAAATCAGCTGTGGTAAATGACCCACAACAAAGACACCTTAAATCTTAGTAAGTGTGAGATATCTGTGGCCAAAGCAAAATTGTCTAGCTCACTGTTTTGAAGGCCAGTGTTTCCTTTGTGCAAATTTCACAAGTGCAGAAGAAAATATGAGCTTTGAACTGAGATGTGCTCTGGCTTTGCAAATACGCATGCTTAGTAAAATAGGGACAGTATATATGGGGTTCTAGCAATAAGCAGCTGAATTTTGGTTGCTGTGTTCCCAACAGATCTGCTGGCCCCTTTAAGGGAGGATCAGGAAGCAACTTTTCTACTAGTGAATATTATTTATGAGAAACAACACCTAAGGAAAGGAAAAGTCTGTGCATAACACAGCCAAATGTGGGAAATTCAAAATAAAGACTCACTTCATGACACTGCACAGGCTTTGCTCTTTTCATGACGCTGCAAGGGCTTTGCTTTTCCAGAGCAACTGAAGCAGAGCACAAGATATGCAGCCCTCCTTTGAATGCCTTGCTTTTAGCCTTCCCGTCTTTCAGCTGAAGGCCTGTGTGTATTCGGTCACAAATGCCGGAGCTTCCTGAACCTCTTCCAGTAACAAGCACTTGGGCAGGGGCTCCATAATTCACAGCTTTGAGACTGTCCCCTTCTGCCCTGCTTCACAACTCTCTTTAATGTGGGCTTTGCGCGTGTTTGCCATTTTTTAAGAATTATTGCCCCTCTCTTATCGTTAGTGCCCGTGACTAACCTACTGTTAGTTTCGATGTTGTATGGCTAAATGCTAAGTTACTGCAGGTCCTCCAGACAACCAGTCATAACAACAAATAAACACCTCCTTCCTTCAGCCTGACCAGTTATTAATACGGATAGTTAATTCATGGATTTTGAGATTTTGTAATTACTTTACACATTAACTAAATATCTGTATCAAAGTGCTAGGGCAATGGACAACACAGAGATGCAAGGGCAGCATGTAAAAAAACTTTCTTTTGTCACGCTGAGACTTAAAAACCTATTGCCTTCTGCTACTGTGTGTACTAAGCTCTTTCGAGCTGTCATTTTGCCCAACCTTGCCAGCAACTAACTGTACAACTAGCTTGAACTAAAACAGCACAGCCATAGCTAAGATATTTCCTTCGGTGCCTGGATCTGGAAGTATTTTGCAAAAATTTCTCCTTCACCAAAAGGAAAGACAAGTAGTCCTGTGAGATCTCAAAAAGTCCAAAAGTTGTAAGTTTGGTTTTGTAACATTGGATCTCTCAGTTTTATTCTGGATAGTAAAAGAGGAGAGCAGTTCAACAACAACAACAATCTGAGGCTCTTTCAATCCGCAGCAACTGCCTGAGGGACAGTGTCGTCTATTATGTGCTCTTCTCATAGGCTGTTTCTGGTAAACTGTTTGCCTTAAAAGTGTTTGTCACTATTATCCCTGTACTTACAGGGAATGCTATTATTTTGAATGCACAAAATACCCCACTGAGACAGTGTATGTAATCAATGCAAGACTTCCTGATGATGTTCTGAAAAATATTCCACGAGGATCTTTCTATACCGTTATTTCTTGAACTTAATCCCTGCAGTAGAGCAAAACTGCCTGATTTTTTTCCAGTAGAGAAACCTCCAGGAGAAAAACCTTATGTAAAAGTAGCCTGATGGATTGATGAAGGACAAAAACATTTGAAAGGGTTTTTCTCTGTAGAAATCTTGTTTTTGTGTGTGTGTCCTTGCTCAATCATTCTGAAAGACAAGTGACCGTTTTATACTCTTTGCCGTATGAACTTTCTGAAAATTAAAATCCAAGTTGCATACCGTTCCTTCTCTAACTGTCAAATAGATTATATTTCTCTTTGCTGTATTACATATATTGCCCTAAAGCACTTGAAAATAAAATCAAGAGCCCTAGTCAGCAGTTTTCTGGTGGGACATGTGGGAAACTCTATGAATATAAAGATGTACCAAAACATTGACTAACTTTGTGAAAGTGCTACTGTTCTGTCTCTGTCGTTCAACCACTTTCCACATCTGGAGGCAAAAACATTATCTGACTACATTTCATTTCCTGAACCAGTGCTGAAGATTAGTCCTAAAATATCAGTGTGATTAATATCTATTTAAATTAAAATCCAGTTTGAGGAGACCTTACTAAGACTTTAAATCTTCAAATCCTGCATCAAGACAAAGGAGGACCTGAAAATTACCACTAACGTGATTTTGTTTTTATTTATGGTTGATAAACAATACTATTGCAAAAAAAAAGAAGACTTCTGGAGGTAGCTTCAGAACTATTTTTGTATAAGGTAGGAGGTTATTGCCTCACCATCCTCTGTTCTGGTGGTACTCCATCTCTCCAGACCTCACCTGGGCAAACGAAGGGACCGCAATACACACTGTGAAGGATCGATAGAAAGAAGAAAGAAATGAGGTTTGGGAAATTTAACCCATGAGAAAGCGTAGGAGGATGTAAATTTGTTTAGTCTAGAATAGACAAAAATGAGGGAGGACCTGATAGCAGTCTTCTAATATATAAACAGTTATAAAGAAGACTGATGAATTGCTCACCATGTCCACTACTTTTAGGACAAGAAGTAATTGGATTAATTTTAAGCAAAAGGGGGTTAAGTTTGATATTAAAAAAAAACACCACCAACAAAAAAACACAGTTCTTGTTAAAGAAGCCACCAAGCTTTGGAAGAGATAATCTAAGGACTGTAAAGGTTTTCTTCCACTCGCAGTCTCTGAAAGGAGGTAAGATGGCCTTTTGTACAGATTGTCAGCTCATCCTACCTCGAAATAAAGGGGAGTAATAGATAGCTGGTTCTTTGCATTTTTATGTTTTTGTATTTCCAGGAGTAACCACTCTCTTTCCAGAGCTGCTCAGCACCACATTCCTGCCTGACACCAAACCTGGGATGCACAGAAAGAGCCAGACACCCAGGATAACCTTATTTCACCATGGGAAGGTCCGGCTCTTCCTTTTAATCATCTACAAAAGGCTACCCAAACCCACATATGTGTAATAAAATGCATGAGGATGCCAGAATGAGCCAGCTGGCCAGATCTTTATGGTAGTTTTACTCTACAAAAGCTGGAACGAAGAAATCAAAGCCTATTTTCCTGTTGTCCACCTTGAAACCTTCTTAAAAATTACATTCAGTGTCTGCTACTGAACAGACCTTGACTATATTTTTTGAACTAGAATGGAATGATTTCTCTACTGCTTTTCCCAGCCTTATCCTTTCCTTTTAAAAAGAAAAGCTATTTTTATGGCCTCCACTTTGTACTGTCCTATCAACCCTCTTCCCAAAAAATATGTTTAAAAAAAGGGACCTATGTAAAGGAGGTATCTCATGTGTCTCTACTCATTGCATAGCTAGAGGAAACTAAAGTGCGAGCAAGCCAATTATTTTATTTTTCAGCTCTGTCAGTCAATAAAGAAGAGAGTTCGTTAGGTTTGTACTTTCTTTCTCACTACACCGTCCTTCCTTTTAGTAGTTTCACAATTCTGGCCTATTCTTTGTTTACCAAAATCTGGAAAAGTTGTAATGTTGATCAAAAAGTTAAAAAAAAAAAATTCTTGTTGAAAAGAAGAAATTGTTTGCTGCTAGCCCAGCTCCCTTCAATATCCTTCAACTGTCTTCCATGCTTACAGATTCCTGCTGACTTCCCAGTCAGAGGAGTTCCTAATATTCTTTGTCAGTGGGACTGATTCCAGCTCTCTTATTCAATATGAAATGTATTTTTTCATCACTGTCTTTAATATCCACTTACCCCTGCTTTCCTGGCTTGCACTGAGCAATAAAGATCTCTCAGAAGTCTTTGCAGTTCCTCACTATGCCTGTAATACAGTGTACATGAATGCCCTGTGAGAAAGAATGTAGGGAGGCCACCAAGCTCTGCTTCATCAGTTCTCACCATCCCACTGGGAGGAATAAAACTCCTAAATTGTTTCTTGTTCCATAAAGTTGTCTTTACTCTTCTAATTACAACTGCATTATTGAGCAATCAAGTACATGATTTCTAATAATCCTAGCCAACAGCCATTGCCCCAATCTCTTCAAATTTGGTTTATCCAAGCGGAGGGTTGCACAATTTGATATATTCTGGCTGTACAATCAAATACCTGGTTCTCCTCTAAAAATGTAAAATCCATAGCCTTTCTTTAAAGATTGTTCAAAAATATTTCATAGCTCTTTGACATCGCACGCACCTTTAAGTTCCATCAATTCAAAATCCTTATTGTGTTGTTGTATTACTGTCACCTCACTGTAGCTGAAAAAAAGTGCTATCAATAACTATAACCCAGTGTTTTTCCTCTCTTCTTTCTTAATCTCAGGACAAGAGAATGGCAGGGGGGATATGATGATAGGGCCATCAGACTAAAAAATGCCCTACAATAACATATAACTTGTCTATTCAGCCTTAGCGTTTGACATTCCTGCACACTTTCTTTGTGGAAGATTCTTCCCATATTATTCTCTGTTTTCTTGACCAACAACCTGTCAGTCATCTCCACGTTACTCCAGACTGTCTCTGAAGCATCTTTGTGCTACATGCCCTACTCTTGCCTTTCAATGGCATTCGGTTCATTTTATCAGTATATCAGAGGTCCTTTTCCCTGAGTATGACAGATCTTGTCATTCCAAATGGGACATTGATCAGTTCTTGGCAGTTTGCACAGAAACTGCTCACCTTGAACTACAGAAATGATCATTATGTAAATAGTGGAAAAAAATATACTCTATTTTTTTACCATGTATCTATATATTCTACCCATCCCCATTTCAATATTCTTTACATCAAAGATATTAGGCCCTCAACACATGAATTTGTCATTCCAGAACATTCGTAACAAATACTGAGCAGGACTGCAGATCCAGCACGTTTGTAATGTTTTCTTCAGCTATAGAAAATATTCTAGGGACTCACTGGAAGAATGTGCTATGGTAGTGTAGGAAAGCTCTATTTCAAACCCAAATCAGAGGGATTGAGAAATTGTCAGAACTGAAAGAATATGAATTCAAGAGATAGTTACTTTATCATCCATCAACCTGGACCCACAGCAAATAAAAAAAGCACTGAATTCTTCGTACCTGCTTGTTTTCCCCTTTCTACAGGGAAGACTTCTGACAATTTCAATAAAGTCAGTCACAACAATAAAAACAAGTAGGATTGAGTCCACGTCCCTGCATAGTGGGATCAGTTTGTGCACTTGTGCAATAATATCCTAGGAGAACCTTTCCGTAATGAGAACTTCTGACCATAATCCTGTGCTTGATATTCTGCTAAGAGTTGTTGGAGGCACCTCTTACGTATCTCTTGGGAAGTCTTACGTCAGCAATCTTACTTTGCCCCCCTTTGCTTGCTTACAACGTGGTCGCACACTCTAGATGCCACTCTCTCTCTCCTCTGTTAGTGCTTCAGTCTGGATGAAAACCAGGGATCCAGCTCAGACTCTACAGTTTGCCAGCTCCAACATGCTGGTAGCTCGAGAAATCTCTTGAGTGGAGACTCCGGACAGGATTGTATCCCCCACAATGTTGACTGCTCCCCTTGTAGAGAGAAAGAAGCCACAAAGGCCGTTACATTGCCCATGGGTTTCTTGTGTGTAATGATGTTGGTGGAGATGGCTACTTTCTGAACAGTCACACAGAATTTCCCAGGAAGATCAGACCATTCGAGTCGTGTCCTTTTCCCATCAGCCCTCCTTGGTGACCAGGCACAGACAGCAAAGCAAACAGCTTTTCCTCTAGATCAACCTTTCCTTCCAGGTTGCCCATTACACGTCCCTCGCTCAGCTGTCCCCACAGGCCCCTGCTCCCTAGAGGGCACGAGCCCTTGCCTGCTACGGCAACGACTCGCATAAGCTCGGAAGGCAAAGCCCTGAGTTCAGCTGTCCGCGAAAGCAGGTTCTGCCGCCAGCTTCAGGGAAGCAGTGCCATTCCGCTCCTTAGGAGAACAGAGCTCCCGTTGCCCCTCCAGTGGGAGGCTGCAGCCAGGAAAGGCAGCCAGGAAAGTGAAGAAAAAAAATAGAGCTTTTCTTTCCCTTTCTCTCTTGTTATCCTCACAGTGACAGGATAGTGATTCAGGATAAAGTATCCTCACAGTGACAGAGTGGCAGAGATGAGGAGCCTGCAGTCTCCTTCGACCGTTGTCAGAGGAAAGAGTCATATATATTCTTTGGACCTCCAGGCATCAGTCAAGCTCAGGTCCTCCACTAAGGATGTGTCTTTGCCATGTGCCTGGCTGGTTCATGAGCCACGTTGGCTCGGACAAGCTTGACAAGTGCATGGAGATGCGATCATATATGAACCTGATGCAATGACGTGGTGAGACTAGATGATGGGTCCTGAAATGGCAGGAAAAATGCAGCAGGAGCCAGCTGAAATTTGGGCCGGCCTGATGGGAAGTGTCCATGGAGATCAGCTCCACTAAGGCATGAGCTTACTGCCCCTGGCAGAAGGAGCCCTGCTGCTGCCTGCCCCCCAGGCGCAGGGAATTACAAAGGTCTGTTACACACCTCTCCGAGGATTAAAGGCAGGACACAGCTGAGGGGGTTCTTATATAGAATACATTTGCTGTTTCACTTCATTCCTTTCTGAGCAGAATGCTAACTTACTAAAATTCTAGCTGAAGTTCAAAACACAGGGCATCTTCATCAGCATTTAGTTAAATCTTTATCTGTTCTTTGAAGAGATACAAACTCGTAAAAATCTTAAGGTAGAGTGACATAACTCACTCCGCATGTATTTCAGTGTAAGGATGGAAACAAGTTGCAAGTGATGCAGCATTTAAAAGTAGAGTAGGGATCTCCTCCTGGCACTGAAAGTTGTAAAAATAATAAAAACCCTCTAATTTCATTCTGAGTATTTCATCATATTAAATGTTGAAGTATAACTTATCTATTGTGCCCTGTTTTGAATTCCTAACCCAGATAGAAATTCCAGTAACTGGTTTCACAAAGGCCTGAGTAAGGCATTGAGAACTGGAATCATTGTTTTTATTTGACAGTTTCGCAAACAGATGGGCATGACTCTGAATGAAACCAATGGGAACATTAAGCATTGCCTTCTGGGAATATTAACCATGGAGATTATTAGCTGATCTCCAAGAACACAACACTGTGCCAGGTTTTGTTTTCTCTGTGGATGTTTCCATGCATAAATACATGTATGCTGGGCTATGGGCAAAACAGCTTACTTTCCCTTATTTAAAATTGTATTTAGTAGCTTGGATCTGACAAAGAGCTGCTTTGTACTTACCTTCTTCCTTTTCTTATAAAATCATTTTTTAATATGGGGTTTGGAGAGTTATGGGTTCCTGATAAATGTAAACCAACGTAGAAGAGGAAGTGGGATCAGGCACGTGCAGTGAATTTTTGTTTCGCCCTGTAGCTAAGATGACAGCTGCGATCTGTGCACCTAAGCAAGTGTCTAACCCAGATATTCTCGCTGGCAAAGCGCCATGCCACAGGCTACAGCACAGGATGCTGAGAATTGAAAGGAAGCAAACTATGTTAAGATCTACAAGCTAAAACTTAAAGAAAGAAAATTTTGCCTGTCTTACACAAAATGCTTACAGAAACAAGATTTAAACAAAAGGGTTTTTGGAAGTATTCTCAGTAGCCTCAAATGGACTATTTCCAAAGAGCCTTTTTGGAAATAAGAGAAGATTTATTTAAAGGTGCCTGTAGGGGGAGATGGTTGCCCAGGAGATTGGCAGTAAACATTTCATCTCCAGGTCACCAACCCAAGCCAGCTCTCCTCACTAGTTGCCAAAAGCCTACTGTATTATTGTCTTTAGGAGAGGACATGAATCATCTCAGAGTCTGTGGAGACAGAAGAATGTCTGGTTCAATAATATATATGAATTATCTTCTTATAATCCTTCTGGGGACTTCTGAAGTGCGCACAAACACACACATCTTTCTGAATGCTAGTCCAGTCTTTTATAGAATTCTTTTTAATTCAAGAAATGAACTCACCAACTAATCAAGATTCATTCTCTCTCTCTCTCCTTCTTTCCTTTTCTCTCTTTTCCTTCCTTCCTTCCTTCCTTCCTTCCTTCCTTCCTTCCTTCCTTCC
>VZSV01000023.1:3167900-3179433 GCA_013398735.1 Nothocercus julius | reverse complement strand
TTCCTTCCTTCCTTCCTTCCTTCCTCCCTCCCTCCCTTCCTCCCTTCCTTCTCCCCTCTATTTCATTCTCTCTCTTTTCCTTTTTCTTTCCCTTTCCTTTCTTCCTTCTGTCTTGCTTTCTCTCATCTAGGGCAAACCATTTCAGTGGTTTGAGAGACTCTTAAAGAAGACACCAAACTTTACAAGAAGCCTGTATCATCTGTTTTCAAGTATAGCAGACCATTGCAATTTTGTAGAAAAATAAATTATCTTTGGGACCACTTTTCTTTCCTAGAAAAACAATAATAAAAAGGCACTAAACAAAATGTTTTGCAGCAGCCACTGTCTGAAGTGTATTGTAGCAAGGCCTGATATGCTAAAATGCAACCTGATCAGCTTTGATTCAGAGTGATGTCTTTCTTTAATACATTGGCGAAGAGAACAAAGATTAAATGATTTTGTATAATAACAAACAGACAACTCTTTCAGTGGTACTTCCCATTTAACTTATGGCAACCATTAATATCTGCTGCGCGCATACCCAAGAAAAAGAGACATTTTCCCTGTTTGGTGGGTTTCATCCTTTGAAGCATGTCTCCACCAAAAAGCAGATTTCAATTTCCTTTACGTACCACAAAATACTCAGCTCTTCTGCCCTCTCTCACTGTGGTTATAAGTTTAGTTTTCAGTTGTGGTAAGTGCTTTGCACCATATTTATCTACATGTTGTTTGTTTTAGGAGGGGGACACAGAACATACTATTTTCATAGTTGTCTACCAAGGGAATGGCTAATAAGCAAAAGACTGTACAGAAGTGAAGTTGCTGAAAGTATTATAAGCAATCATTCTAGCTGAATCAGAAAGTCTACAGGAATCTCTGGACCTTGGCTGAGGAGCTTCTACTGCAAGAGATGTGTGACTGTAGGTACAAATGCAGGCCCAGCCAGCGGAGGAGCTTGGTTGTCTTTGGTTTTGTAGGTAACACCAAGTCAGTCATCTCCCTTTCCGGAAACCGTGTCCACACTAGGGACCTCTTCTGGATAATTTCACACCTTTACTTTTGTCAGTGGCCTTACAATTTGTAAGGACTGGTGAAAAAACAGGATTTCTGCTGTCTTTTTTTTTTTTAAATGGCAAATTGATCTTGACAGCTGGTGAAAGTGTAAAGTCTCATGGAAAGTAACCACATAGCCCCAGGAGTTTAGGGCTAGGAGAGATCTTAACTGGTGCAATTTTTGTAATGACATCAGTAATTTCAGTAACTCTCATAAATTTCAAATGGGGTTGCAGGTATATAACTTTGAATAGAATTTGACCTTTTATTTTGGAGCACATCAGAGAGGAGATAGTGGAAGTGATCATTCTTAGTGAGATGTGAAGGCTTCTCATTGTCTTTTCTCCTATGTCCTCTAGGGCAAAGGGAGAACATAATATTAAATTCAGTATTGATAGGCATGTTAAAAGCATGTGTGTGTTGTGTATGCACATGCCTATTTTTCACATTACAAACTCAAGGTTAGCTCTCTCTTTCTTCCTGAAAGACAGTGTCTATGAATGGAGAACAAATATTTTGAGTCATCTCTAAGTAAAGTTTCATCAATTTGAGAAGAATGATGACTTCCATTCATTATAGATTTGATGCTGTTAAAGTCTTGTTGGTACAAACATTGTATTAGCAATCAGATGGGAAGATCTGGAAGATTTTCACTGAAAGCAGCCAAGAAACAGACATCATCATTTCTGATACTTCCAGTAGAACTCACTCATGTGTCTTGTATGGATGTAAAAATATATATATTGCTTTTTTCTTTTCTTGATTTGTCAGGATTTTGCTATGTATTTTTGCTTTGCGTTTACATGAGCAAATCTCTAAGACTCTGGTTTTTATTTTCTATTATTTGAGCCATTGAAAATTTTGTAGCTGTGATTCTGTGCAGTGATTCCAATCCCAAGGGAAATGAAGTTTCACTCCCTCCTCGTCTTCTGATAATATCATGATCAAATAAGAACAAAATCAATCAATCTCATGGTCTTGTTGTCACAGCAGGTCAAGGGCAATGCCTTTCCCCTTCCCCCTGGTGAAGCTACATCTGGAGCGCTGTATCCTGTTCTGGGCTCCCAAGGGAGACATGGACTTACTGGAGTGAGTCCAGCGGAGGCCACCAAGCCGGTCAGGAGCTGGAGCACAGGATAAACAAGGAGCGGCTGAGCTTGCTGGGTCTGAGAAGGCTTGGGGGATCCTATGGCTGCTTGAAACTACTTAATGCAAGGGCCCAGAAAAATCATGGCAAATCCTTCTTGGAAGATGCACAGCAGGACAACAGGCAACAGATGCACCCATTGCAACAGAAAAATTCCAATTAGATATTAGGATTTTTTTTTTTTTTTCTGGGATGAAGGTAGTCAAATTTTGGAATAGGTACTCAGAGAGGCTGTGAAATCTCCATCCTTGGATGTATTCAAAACTCTATTGGGAGAGGGTGAGAAACCATTGTGTCTACTTGGGTGCTAACCATTGCATATGGAAACATGGACTGTGCCGTTGTTTTATCCTCTGATTTTGCTGAGGTTCAACCATTTGGATGGAAAGATGGAAAAAAGCTATACAAGATTCAGGATAAATTTGAATTTGTCCACAGTGGTTTAAAAAGTGAAGAAAAGAAATGATATCAGCAAAAGAAGTCTGAACTTCTGCTTTAAAGTAGGAGCACGTGCAAGATTCACAATTTTGCAGTTGGCTTCATCCCACCTTAGAAAAAACTAAAGCCTAGCAAAGTCAGGCTTCCAAATAGGCTTCCAACCACCAGTAGATAAAATTTTTGCATCACACCCAAAACTGTATCTTAAATATTTGCAATTGGATTTTTGCATAAAGAAAATATGCATTCCAAAAAATAAAAATAAAATAGAGAATATCAGCTAAAAGGAAAGTAAGGCATGCAGAAGCACCTCATCAGACTGCTTCACTACAGGGAAATATTGCATGAAACAAAGAACAACAAGGTGAGGGTACCGCAGAAGGGATTGGGATGCAGTGTAGATGCAAAAGTGTGGCATTTGTTTCACCAGTAAATACAGAATGCTCTAATGAAAAAGTTATGTCAGAGAAGAATTGGCCCGCAGTATTCTGAATATTATTTATCTAAATCTTTGACTTTAGAGGGAAGCTAAGGATTTGCATATGCAACACTTGTCCTCAGCACTTAAAACAATATGACTAAGGAAATATTCTCTTGTATACTTGTTGCATAATAGGTTATATGAGAAAAAAATCTACTTAATTGAATAAAAATTGGAGAGAGCTGCAGCAGCAAACTTGTATCTATATTTGTGAATGAAAATGGATGGGAAACTAAGGGGATAGGAAATTAAAGGGACGTGAACTGACAGAATTACTCTGTGATATTTTTGAAAACTGATGTTAATTAATCTACAATTCAGTTTTTGCCTGCATTGTTTTTTGCATGCACTTGCATGTATAAATGTCGCTTTTAAAATGACATTTCAGAAATTTCAGAGGCTCTATAACTCTAACAAAAGCCCATACTCAGTAAAGCGCTTTCATCTAAATCCTGGTTTAAGCAGAATTGAGAAGTACTAAGGATTGCAACACAAGTGAAGCAAAGATGAAATTCATTGATTTTTTTTATTATTAAAAATGAAACAAATCAAACAACATTTACAGCCTTTGTAGAGAAGTTTTTAAGGACAACCGCCACAAATATCAACAAAAGTCTGGACTGAATTAATATTAAGAATCTGTTCAACATACAGATTTGTTTTTAATATTCATTTTCATGACAGAGGAGATTTGGTGAGGCTTGATGCTAAATCATGTTCATCACCATTAATACTAAAACTAAACTCCATTCCCTCCTTTTTCTTCTTTTACTTCAGTTAGATGAACCCCTACCTCTGCATCTCATTTCAGGCATCGTGTTCAAATTTTCTGTCCACGTGAAGCCTAGCAGGGTCATAGTGACCAGTGGGTCCTGCATGACTTCAGCGCATTGGGGTTTTCACCAGCTCTGCTTGCTGCTTAACCCCAGGTCACTCACCGGCTGACAGCAACAGGCGTTTTGTAACATTCACCTCAGGTGTGGGCTGATTTTTAGCAGCCTTCAGCAGCCTTTGGTGTGAGGTTTCCATGGGAGGCTTGGCAAGAGCCCTGCACTTCCCTTAGGGAACCTGTACTTGGGGCAGGTGGCAGAGACATTGCTGACCTGTGCCGAAGTGAGGGCTGGTCCTCCAGGATGAGGGATGTGCAGAGAGCTGCTGCCTGCTCCAAGCACAACTCCCACTCTAACGCTCCACCAAGGCCATCACGCTGGCAGCTTGATTGTCCAGTGGTACAGATTTGCCATTCAATCTAGGTTTTATCTGCACAAAAAAGCCCAACTTGGAGCATAACTATTTAAGTTACAAGCTGAGACTTCCTTGCTCAGGAAAATAGTGCGTGACAACCAGCAGACTGTTGTAGCCCATCAGCTACTACAGACAATGCATTAAACTAAGGTGCTGAATAATGCCAAGTGCTGTGGATGCTGACAGGCTAGTTAAAACAACAGGTTCGAAGCCTATCTTGCCCAAAGAGACCTGAAGCTTTAGACCTGAACCTTTAGCTGAAAATGCCTGGAAGCAGGAAGATCTGCAATAGCAATGATGAGATATGGTCAGCTATTTTTGCAGCATAGTGATTAGTGTGCCTATGTATTAAATATGTTTATTAATCTATGCAGCTAATTAGAAAACACATGTAATGTTCTGGGTTCTAGCTATGGGGCTGTTAATAGCCACTGCTTGGTGTTCAGCCTGCATTCTGCTGCCTCTCACACTGTCAAAAGGAAGGAAACTTGAGCAATGAGTCTGATGATAGTCAAATTCGTAGCAAAGAGGAGGGGCCTCATATCTCCAATTAATGACAGTGGGAGTCCTGGGAGAAAAAAGAGTCATTTCCATCTCCTAGGAATTGGAACGTAATGTCAATGCCCGTTCTCAGAGACCAGCGTTGTCTCCCATGCTGATTCTAACGTGAGACCAATGCAGGGTCTCATGCTCGTTCCCAGTTTCTTTTATCCAGAATCTCTCTTAGAAGGACTAACCGTGCTATGTAGCACATACTTTTAGCACGGAGCCCTCGCCTAAAAAAGGCACAGGTAGAGTGTACTTTTGGGATAGATCCTTTGCCTAAATGATCCTATGACCCCCTGGAGACACCTAGTGTCACCTGCTGTGACAACAGCAGTCTTAATTGGCAGTGACAGCTATTTTTTTGATCTTTGCTCTTTGATGTAGGACTAACCCTGCAAACCTTCTGCAAGAGGAAAGGATGCTTCCCGCGCACCGTTTCAGAGATTTTGCAAGCAGATAATTTTCTGAAGTCACAAGAAGATCTTCAACACACAGCTATGGGCACAGGGCCTTTTCCCTCACTTGGCTGGAGAAAGCAGATATTAAGCAGCACTAAGAAAGAGTTAGAAGATACATGTGATTTTGTGATTGCCCTACACGATGCTTAGTCATTTTTACTTCCAACGGGAAGGATTAAATGTGATGTCAGGACGGTGGTAATTTTGTATAGATAAGAATGACTGCCTAAAATATAAAGCAGCAGCATCACACTTTGTATCTCCTGCTGAAACTGAGAGAGAAAACTGGGTTGACCCACTTTAGTTATCCACTCTGAAATGTGGCAAAGCTACCAAAGCTGATACCACTCTTGCTGAATCTGTGTCACAGGATATTCCTGTGGCCAGCACCTTGGCAGATAAATCTTCAAACCCCGCCTGGCTGCCGCCCTGTGCCCCGTGCTCTGGGTGTCCCTGCTGGAGCAGGGGGGCTGGACTAGATGATCTCTAGAGGTCCCTGCCAACCTCAACCATTCTGGGATTATGTGATTCTACACAGCCCTGTTTAGACTACTCTCTTCATACAAATATTGTAGAAGGGCCTGGCTTTTACCTACAAAGCAATTGTGAACAGTACTTCTTGCATGAGGTCAGCAGAATATTTATGTAAAATTGCTCTCCTCTTCCTTGATAATCAGTTATGATCACATGGGATAGCCAGGGTAAAGTGCAGATGGAAGCAATCAATAGGAACTGGAGGAACTGGAGGAAAGTAGGAAAAGAAAAACACTCTGTTTCTATTAGGAGTAAAGGATTTTTTTTTTGTTTTTGTATGGTTTTGTTTTCTTTTCCCAAAGTTTATAGTTTGATTACTACAATTTTGATGTTTTCTCCCAATCTTTTGCAGGATAAAAATATCCTGCTAGAACATCTTGATTAGAATTTTGAGAGTAAAGGTTTAAATTTAATAGAAGTTTTAACTTTAGAAAGGAATTCCACATCTTGCCCAAGGTACAAGGTGAATCTCCTCAGACTCCCAAAAAGTTGATGATTCACAACTCCCATTTCAGGGTCCTTCTGCCCTCAGAATCACCTGGCAATGGCACCAAAATCGAATGCATAAGGTGGGGCCAAGAGCATGCTTTCTTATGCTTCTTCCAGATGACTAATAGACCAACTCATGGGAGATTTGCTAGGCTATTTATTTTCAGAAAGAAAAACAATAACACCCAAAGAAATGGACTGGAGGTGTGCAAATAAAACAGGAAATAAATGTTTCCATGTGTTGCTTTCTGCCTGATTCGCTCTTGACTTGTGACAAGAAAAAAAAATGAAGAAGTTACCACAACACATTTACACAAATTTCTCTGACTACTGGTACTCCTTGTACTGAAAGGTTGCCTTCATCCTAACCCCCAGGTTATGCAGGAAATTCCAGTAAAAATCATTTGGGGGGTAAGCTGAGGAAGTGAGACAAAATGCTTGAAGGAATTTCATACACTGGTAATTTTGTAAAGGGTCTTTGCAGAAGTGACGCTAGTTAGGGTAACTGGTACAGTACCAAGTAGATAAATATCAGGCCTCAAAAAAAAAATTCCATGTCATTAGCATTGGCACAAACACATACTTCCCTGCTATCCTTAATATAAACCAGTATAGAGGAAAAAGTACCAAAGGGAAGGCATGACAGATGTGAGTCACCTCTATTAACTTGCAAAAGTCATGTACATGTGTCAAAACAGCATATTAAAATGGATTAGCCATTCATACAAATAAGAACAACATGTGCATTTGTTTCAGCTAGGATAAAAATCACAAAGGCAATCAATTCTCATACAGCATATGTGAAAGACAGCTTGGCAGAGGGGACGGTTTACCCCAAGTGTTCAGATACACATTTCAAGTACACATATTTTTTTCTTCAGCTTTCAGGTTGCTAGTCTGCTGCAATGGGCCATGAGAAACCACAGCTTGAAGGGAGAAATAATGATTTTGTACTCCCAATTTATTCTCTAAAGTCACTATTTTTTGACTGTTTGAACTTTTTTTTCCATGTGGCTTTAAATCCTATTCATGGAGCCATGCTAAAATGCCATTACATTATACAGTAAATACATCTTAATAAATACAGTTTTCTGGATAATAAATCAGTATTTGGGCATTTTTTTCCATGAGTCGATTTAATGATAAACATTTTTACCATATACAGAGCTGCCATTTAGCATGCGTATGGCACATTGTCCGGTATTTGGACTTCCACTGTCAACCTACATGGCAACCCTCTTTTAGAGACACCTTTTCAAGATTTTGTATTGAAGAAGGAGGTTACAGATGAAGCAAGTTTAAGTATCTTATTATTACAACGTAATATTCAAAATAATTTGCTCCTTTCATTGTAATTTTGCAAACAGCTATATGTTGTATTCCAGAGATTTTAAGATGTATCACTTTGCTCATCAGTTCTCACATGCAGCAGAAAGTTACTGGTGTCTAAATACATGGAGCAATGTGACACACAAACAGGGCAGAAGAGCAGCACATCCACTGAGGCACAGACTGAGTTCCTTAACTCCAGCAAACACTTCCATGAGTTCCACTCTGGCCAGAATCATATCTAGATGGACACTGAACCAAGTGCCTTACCCTTATGTTTACTGGAAAGTAGCTAGATAAAATCTTTTTCGGTGAGTCCTCCTCCATTTCTTCTGAGAGTTCAGTGTACCCACTTATCAGCCGTCTTAAATGAGACCCGCTTTTACACACTGCTCTCCTTATTTAAATAGCAATAAAAAAAATGAGGACTGCCCTGGAAAACAATTAAAAGACAGAGGTCTTCTCTTTTTCCACTCTTTGGGGCTGTGATTCTCATTTACTGGGTGTTTCTGAAGTACAGGGGCATTGGTCTTTAGCTTCTCTTCTAAAGCAGAGCCTTTATACCTTGAGGAAAATGCAACAATTACTTCAAATTCCTGCCCTTAAAGTGCAAGTTTGCTGCTGGCATGGTGATATGTGAGCCGCTGGTTTGCTGGTGGATTTGGCTAAGCGTTAGTTCAATTTAGACCTGGGTTACTTGGAGAATGTGATATAACCACAGCATCAAGTGTCAGGTTGTAGCCATACGTAGAGATGTAGCTTGTTCCTGATTAAGCCAAAAAAAATGCTTTGCCACTGACATCAATAGCCAGGGGTTTGATTCTCAGGCACTTGGCTGATAACCCACTTGAAATCTTTTCACTGCTTTCAAATAATGTCTCTTTTGGCATATACTTAGATTGGTTGCTTCTGTGCTTCCTCTTAAAGGTGAATCAAGTGAATTAAAAGCAATCTAAAAGTAATCTCAGTGATCGCTGGGCTTTTTTTTTGCATTCCTCTCCTTTAAGGGTGGAAGAAGTTTTCCTTTTTAATTAAACAGAGAAAAAAATTCAGTTTCCAGAAGACATGTAGGGCCTTTTCTTACTTGTGGAATCAGTGCTCTCACAGAAAATAGATGTTTGTGCTGGAAACGCCGACTCACACGAAATTAGAACACTGTGATCAGAGATGTCAAGAGTACCAAAGATTAACGTTGCTTTAAATCCTTGCGGTTGAAAAGAAGCCACAACAGTCAAGCCCCTTCTCCCTGGACACCCGCTATGCTTCACTGCTTTCCCATTTCTCCGTTCTTTCTCATATTTCACACCGTGAGCGTGTATGTGTGTGTGTAAACATGGATGTGGGAGGGTGCTGAGCTTTGCTCTCCGACGCTCTCTTTCCCGCGGTGGCGGCTGCTCTCCTCCTCGATGCTGGCACCGCTGTGCGTGCCAGCGGCATCGATGCACACTGCCTGAATTATGCAGAGTTGTCAGAAGCCAAAGGAGGAGGCGACAACTGGTGGACATCTTTCTCTGCCTGACAGCAAGTGTAGGAACTGTCCAGCTGGACAGACTCCTTCAGTGCTCAGGGGACCAGCAGATTACTCTCGTTAACTTACCGGCTTGAAAGTTCAGCATTTTAATGCCTCCCTGACTAGAGAGCTATTGGGCATGAAGTCCTGAGAACATGAGAACAGGTCTGGGAAAATGGTGTCTGTGCCTCCCCCTGTTCTTCCATCTTCCATTTCAGTGGGCAAGGAGCACAGTCAACGCTGAAAGGAGAGGTAAAATAATCCTGTTAATTTACAGCCTGGCAACAGAATGCAGATTATAGAGTAAAGCAACAGCCATTTGAGTTTCTCAAAATCCCTGTGACAAGTACAGTGGCAACTGGAGTTGTTTTGCCTTCCTCTTTCTCTTTACAGAATGGTAAGAGGGTCAGGCTTCTGCTCTCGCAGACGGTCCCTCTAGCCCAGGTGAAGGCACACGGGCAGGGAAGGGTGAAAAGCTAATATTGCCTTTGCATAGGAGCAAAGGAGACTTGTGACCATGGTGTCACAAGTCTCCTTGCTCAGCGTCAGGTAATCAAGCATCTTTCAAGATGTGGAAAATGCGTTCACTCTTAAAACAGTTTAAAGCTGACTGCTATTAGGAGGAAACCTGAAGCTCAGCTCCACTGTCCGGCAGGAGCTGGAGGGAGCAGGAGCAAAGGGGCTGCCGCGTTGTTAGCGAAGGACCCGTCACCACTGTGGGAGCCGACGGCTTGTTCCCGTACTTGCCAGCGAGTTTCCTGCCAAAGACACTTGTCTTGCTCAAAAGGGCATTCAGTTCTCAGGGCAATGGGCGAGAGCCTCCTGGGTGATTTCAGTGCTGTGCCTCTAAGGCCTCATCTTCACATCTTCACCAGGAAAAAAAACTGAAGACAAGGAAAGGCTTGTCCACTGGATACGTTAACGCAGGGTTTCCAGCCTTGACTGCTGCATCCCTAGCAAGCTAACCCCCAGGCTTGCCACAGGGTCTCCCCAATGCCATACAGTCCCAAAACTGGCATTATGGATCATTCCAGGGCTCGTAGAAAGGTCCTCAGAATTAGCCCCCAACTATCTCTATGGTAGCAGAGATCACACATCTCCTCCCAGGCAGTTGCGAGACACCTTCACTGTTAGAGCTTTCAGACCTCTGCTTGGTACAGGGGAAAACAACAAAAGCAACAAAAAAAGTCTCTACTCCAACAGCTTCTGAGTGGAAAAAGCTCTAACTGGGTGGGATTTTACACAAGCAATTGTCTTAGAAAGCCGTTGCTCTCTGCAGACATTGGGGAACAGTCTTTTTTTCTATTACAATAGCAAAAGCAGTGACCCAAAGACAATGTTGCTTGTACAGTGGATTCACAGTGAGCCCTCCTGTATCAGCTTGTCTGTGGAAAAAAAAGGCAAGCTTTAATTTAGCACATCTAAATAGAGGCCTGCTTGGCAATCACAGGATATGCGATACAAAAGTGATCTTTCCTTTGAGAGAAAAGACCTGGTGCCCTTAGGAGAGTCAGAATAAGTTATTCTTAACTTTTGCACTTGGCCAAACACCAAAGGTTATAAGCCAAACACCATAAAGTGGTTTCATATGAACCTTTCACTTGTAATGGGATTATTCAAGTGTTTAAGCTGGGATATACTACAAAATTTTCCTCATTGTGGTGGCATATATTTGGTTATTAACTCCTTTCCTGCCAGGGCAAAATATAAACTCAGTGCTGCTCAAACCAGGCTAGGAATTCTCAAGAAAGGGACGATGCAGAATTTGTCTCAGATTGCCTGAGCCATGAGTGAGCTGTAGCACAGGAGTTTTCCAAGTGTCTTTTGTGAGTGTTATTGATGGCAGAATTGCATTTCATTTCTAGCTATCTCTTTCCATGTCACATCTCCCCAGTGCTATGATACTATAATTGCTCATCATTTTTGCTGCAGATCTACTTCTATGTATCATGCAAAGGAAAAAACATTTTCTTTTTTATCTAGGCAGAGTTTCACATCTGCAAAGATGCAGAATTTTTAGAAAATGTGAAATCCTACAACAATCCCATGACAGAAAGCAAGAAACAGAGAGACAGAGCAAGTTTGAATATAATAAGGCTCAATGCTGGAAAGTAAACTGCTTTGTGAAGGTAATCACAATTTGTATAGTAAAATAAAAGCTAAGATTCTTTTAACTTTGATAAGCAGAAGTTTGCTATGAAGTTTTCAATTTTACTTTCTTAGAATCATAGAATCCTAGAATGCTCAAGGTTGGAAGGGACCTCTAGAGATCATCTAGTCCAACCCCCCTGCACACGCAGGGTCACCTACAGCAGGTGGCTCAG
>VZSV01000023.1:3150480-3167223 GCA_013398735.1 Nothocercus julius | reverse complement strand
ATTTCATAAGATTTCTCACTGCCCAGCTATCCAGTCTGTCCAGGTCCCTCTGGATGGCAGCGCAGCGCTCTGGGCTGTCAGCTGCTCCTCCCAGTTTGGTATCATCAGCAAACTTGCTGAGGGAGCACTCTGGGCCTTCATCCAGGTCACTGATGAACAAATTGAACAGGACCGGGCCGAGGACTGACCCCTGGGGGACACCGCTAACCATACATACCTCCTTCAAATACAGCCAGAAAATAAAGGATGCACCAAAGAAAAGGCTTGTATATAAACAAAGATATGGTGGAACAGATCAACATTATATTTGAAATGTATAAAACTAGTCTCATAACATGCCATGTTATTACGTCAAAGAACAGAAATTTTAGATATCTGTAACAGGAAGTTTTATGAGTCTATGATCTTTTTCAAGAAACTTCCTAAACCATATCTTGGGCTTGAATAAAGTCCTGTCATATCACACAGAATCACACAATCACAGACTGGTTGAGGTTGGAAGGGACCTCTAGAGATCATCTAGTCCACCCCCCTGCTCCAGCAGGGACACCCAGAGCACGGGGCACAGGGCGGCAGCCAGGCGGGTTGGGAAGATCTCCAGAGAAGGAGCCTGCACAGCCTCTCTGGGCAGCCTGTGCCAGGGCTCTGGCACCCTCACAGGAGAGAAGTTCCTCCTCACATGGAGATGTACCTGTTACTCCTTGTCTTGTCACTGGCCACCACTGGGAAGGGTTTGGCTCCATCCTCCCTATGTTCTCCCCTCAGGTACTTGTACGTGTTGATCAGATCTCCTCTCAGTCTTCTCTTCTCCAGGCTAAACAGGCCCAGTTCACTTAGTCTTTCCTCATATGATAGATGCTCCTGTTCCTTAATCATCCTTGTCGCTCTATACTGGACCCTTTCTAGAAGTTCCACGTCCCTTAGCCTAAAAGAATTTCAAAATGCAATATTACGTACTTCTTTTTAGTGTTAAATTGGAAATAGAAGGCATTATTTTTCTAATACAATGAATTTTTTCCAAAACAAGCAAAGTTTTACCGCTCCAAGAATTACCATCTGCTTAACCATCCTACATGTATCAATGAATGGTAAGGACATGTAATAAGAAATGATGGTGTTTTTATCAGTTCTCCTCTGTGCATTATGTGTACAATAGGGTATTATTAGAGTGGTAGGTGTGCAGCTATGTAGGTGGATCCCTTTATTCATCACACAGAGGCGATTTCTGTTTCTTGCCGTTATTGCTACTACTTTGATCAAACACTCCTTGCAACAAGCATATATTCACATATGTGCCACATGCGTCCCATACACACTGCCATACCTACACTTAGACACACAGGTATCATCTCAGTTTGCAGCCAGTTATTGACCACTAGTATCTCACCCAATCTGTCTGTTAAAGTCATTATTGCACATGGAAGCCTAGACCAGGCTAGGAAAGATCTTAGTAATTTTTTTAGCCTCGTATTTAAATTTAGCCATCATAATCTGTGAAAGAAATATTGTCAGGCTTTGCAACAGGGTTCTGGTGGCTTTCTGTGACACTCGTTCTGGCTTTGCAACATACCTCCTACACAGAAACTCCAACCGGAGCTTCCGAAAGTTGGTACTTAATGAATCCTGCTGTGTTGGAACTGGCCTGCATAATTTCTGTTGTCACAGATGACCCAGTAATTGAAATTACTTATTGCTGGGCATGGTATTTTTATGCTTTCTACAAACAACTTCTTTTAAAATTTCAGGCACCAGGGGTTCTGCTGACCTCAAGTGAAGACAGATGAAGTTTAACGTTAAAAAGCATTCAGAATCCTGATTGGGAATTTTCCGAAACTTAGTTCAACAGCTACGAGAACAGATCAGCTACACAGTATTTCAGAATACTTCAGAAATAAGTTCTCTAGTGCTTTCTCCAAGGCTTCTTAGCTTTGAAGACAAATGGGAAATTGGATACTAAATGCATTTGAGAGATGGGCACCCCAAAATGGGGACAGATCAGTTCAATGAATCCTTTCCAAACAACTTAACTGTAGTCCTCTAAAACATCCAGGTTAAGCCAGGATTGGAGCTCAGGATGAGGATTATTGAGATAGACCATGTCACCACCCTCGCTCTAGAGGGGTGCTAGGGAGTCTGCTACGCAGCCACAACAGCGCAGCCACATCCTACGGCATGGGACCACAGCCCCCTACCTACCAGCAAGTATAAGGAAAGGCAGGAAAGGGGCCAAACCCTTGTAGCCTGCCTATAATAAATCGGCTTTGGTAATAGCATGCTGCACTGGGAACAGGCAGCAGACGGGCAGAAATCTCACATGCCTCTGTGACGTTCTGAGCACAACCTCCAGCTTCCTTTGCCGTGCTCCTGCTACATGCTGACCCAGTGGCCTAAGTCAAAGCTACCTGTCTCTACGAAAATGTTTGCCAGCCTATATCTGGTGGAAAAAATGAAGGAGCCTTATTTAGCAGCCACTCTGAAACCCTTAAGCCCCCAACCCTTAAGTCCACGCTGCACCCCAGGCGTTGCAGTGCGCGGTGACAGGACTCTGCTTGTGTGTCCGTGTCACCAGCCTCCTCACAACCTCTTTCTGCTTCAGGCCCGTGCCCATCGTTACACCCCAGGGCTCTGGAGTGAAGCCAGAATGGCTTTCAGAGATGCCTACACTGGCCAGCTCAGCTCAGCATTGCCCTTCTGCACCTCGTTTCAGTGTGAACGCACGCCTGCCCAGCCTGCAATCCCTACTTCATGGGTCCTCCTCCCATGATGACTGCTTAGGAAGGATGGAAGGTGCTGCAGGAAGGTCAGGGACTGAAGGAAAAGCTTTTTCTTTCATCTATTTCAGTAGAATTCGTAACTGCCAAATACATCTTCTCTTTCCTGAAGTGATGATCCCGTCCCCCTTCCTGCGTGACCCGGCAGCAGCCCTGGGAGGAGGAAGCCATCCATCTCCAGCGCCGGTGCTTCGGAGGCGCCTCAGCCCTTAGGTTCACATCTGAGGCCTCCTGTGACACCCGCCTGCCCCCTGGTCTCCCTCGAGCGCCCCAGCCAGCGAAGCAGGGCACTCGGCGTCAGCGAGGGAGCCTCGTGCGGAGGAACGACTCGGGGGCCTCTTTGCAGCACAGCGTGTCCGGGGCCCGTGCCGGCCGCCAGCCGTCCCCGCGGCGCTCGGAGCAGGGAGCAAGCCCTGGCGCCAGCGCCTGCCTGGCCAGCGCGCCCGGGCTCTGGGTCTCCTGCCTGTTGCCTTAGAGACAACCCAAGGGAGATGGATACTCTCTCTGTTTTGCTTGCCTTTTTCTCTTGCTTTCACTCCCCCCCTTTTTTTTCCCTTTTTCTTTTTATACACATGTAGTGTGTCCCAAGACTTTTCCGAAGCTGGGAGGGAAGAGAGAGGAGGGAAAAAAAAAAATGTGTGAGAGAAGTGAGGATATCAAAGACCGGGAAATATTCTGAGGCCCAGTATGAAAGCAAGAGGCATGAAGACAGCTACCGGGCTGAGCTCCTGGCTGCTGCCCTTCTGTGGCGAGTAGTAGGAGGCCATGGTTGCCACATTCAGAGCAGTTTTATGAACCAGCTGTGACATCTGGTTTACGTTGAGAACACAGAGGGATCTGAGCACTGGAATTGGGCAATGTTTGTTTTCTCTTGCTTGAGCCCAAATCAGAGTTTTAATTAAAGAAAGCTCAGAGATGCTTTCAGCAAGGCTGTCTAGGGTCAGTGTGCAGTGGGTGCTTTTCCAGACAGTATGAGCTGGTCCTGGTCCAACATGTTCTCTTAAGAGAAGGGTGAGGGATGAGTTATTGGGGTGAAGGGGTGAAGGAGCAGTTGCATGGAGCCTAATGAGATGGATTACACCCAAAACAGAAATAATACCTAGGAACCCCATTGCCTCCTGAATGGTTTTTTTTTTTTTTTTTTCCCCAACAGTTGTTCCTATGGCTGAGCAGCCTGGCTGCCCTGTCCTTGCAGACTCACAGGATTCTCCCCTCTTTGGTTTCAGTCACTCCCAGGGTTTTCCCCTCATCATTTCTAAAAAGGAGCACAGGAGCAATGTCCTCTGCCCCACTAGCTGCAGGTGGGTTCCTACTCAGTGCCTGTTCTCAAGCTTTTGCATTAGGTGCATTAGGGAACCTTCATTTTTTTAAGGTAATTATTTTTCAGACTGTTAGAAAGTCTTTAAGTTAATTTGGGAAACAGAATAGCCTTACAGTCACTTCTAAGCAGCAAGCATCCCTGTAACAACGTGCTTCAAGCTCACCACATCTCCAGGAGCCCCTTTGGTCTGTTCTAAATCCACAGGAAAATTGCAACAGCAGTTCATCTCCCCAGGACTACGCTTGTTCTGAAAAACACTCAGCATGCATCCCATGTCTGCAGCACAAAGCACAGTCCCTGGAGCTGCAGCTCTACAGGCTGCGCTCGATACGGCGCAGTCAGTCTGCAGCACAAGGACAGAAACCCAAAGGAGGGCGCTAGGTTTGTGGCATGCCCGTCTACAAAGAGTGGTATTAAGGAGCATTAGACTGCTGCAAATAGCTGAAACCTCTAGCCTGGCTGCTGGTGATGTCATAGCCACCCGCATGCCCAATAAATCTATTTTTCCTGTTTTTAATGTGTAAGTGATGTAATGCCACAAGCTTCCCCGGGCAGGGTTCGTTATTTAACTTCTCAGGTGGCTGAAGTCTGAGGCTTTGTGGCGTCCAAGGCCACCCACGATGTGCGCTCTCTGCCCAGAAACGAACTTCCTCTTTTGCCTTGTTTTCTAATTGGCATCCACAGAATTAAAAATCCACTGATCACTGCATGTCATGGGAACACTTGGGAAAGTATCTGTGGAATGATAAAAAGCCATTTTGATCCCAAAATAATGTGTGTGCTTAAACTTCTCTGACAGAAAGGAGATGAGTAGGGCCAAATTTTGAAATGCAAATCCCCCCAGTCAGGACCCTGCTGAGAAAACCTTCAGTTTTCATGAGGAAACGTGTACTTGGAAAATAGGGCTTTCCGCACCAGATTAAACTCTTGGTTTATCTAATCTAATATTCTACCTTTAACAGAGGCTTGTCCTGAATTTTCTTTACTTATATCTAGGTGCCTCTTTACTACTGCTGTAGCATCTAAGACATCTCAGGGGCAGGGGGTTATCACTACAGAACCGTGGGGATTAACCTGTCTCCTCTTTTCTTACCTATCGACATCAGGTGTCCTCACTGATAATAAATATGTCTCATGCTTTCCTTTAATCCTGCTAAACTTGTATCCTCAGTGTTGATTTTACCTAAATGTTTATAGATCCAAGGAGTTAATCAACCATGAGAAGCAGTTTCCTGAGCACAGGCTCTTTCCTACACCGGTCCGAGCGGCCCTGAGAAATTACCCTTCACTGTGATGCTGCCGAGTGTCACTGCACCCAGACTAGACCTTCTCTGATAATTTCTGTGATCCTTCACTTTTTGGCAGGCTGCAAGACTGTGGTCTATTAGCAATTAAAATAAATCCAATAGAGCACTGCAGAGGTCAAATTATTACCGTGTAAATACTGATTAGCATTCCTTAAACTGCGCAAATCCCTAAAGCTTGAAAGGACAGTTTTCACAAATTACAGTTACTTTCATGAAGCTAGAATTAAATATCTCAAAATTCGCTCTTAGAAGGGCCTTGTCTTAAGGCTATTGAAATCTATGAGAATTTACTGCATCCCAAAGGTTTAGATTAAACTTATAATTGTTTCCACCCTACTATATTTTTGATTCTTACTGAGAAAACACAGCATAAAAGATAACAGTAGATACAAGTACATTTTTATAGCTGAATAGGTGTTTATTTGCAAATGTATTCTGCAGGCAAGTTCACTGTGCTACAGTCCTAAATTCATGAGCAAGAACTTAAGAGAGTCACGACATAATTTCAGTACTCATACATCGTAAAAATCAACAAAAAAAGGAACACAGCATTATTTCTTCACAGAAGAAAATCTCATTAAGAAAATTTTCTCAGTCTACAAGGTTGTGAGTGCCTAAGACATCCTCCTTATCTTCCTAAAGAACTTCAGCAAAAAAAAAAAAAAAGAGAGAGAGAAAAATGGATTTTTGTGCTGAAGACAATACAAGTGGTTCCTGTGCTTTCTCACGGTGAAAATGTTTGAAGAATGTTTTTGGTCAGGATGTTTCCAGCAAAGAGTTTCAAAACAGCATTCTCCTCTCTGTGTATGGAATATAAACCATAAATTAAAAGGTGGCAACATGAAGAAAATTCATGAGGCATCTTTTTGTTCTCGGAAACATTTTTTTTTTTGTCAGGGAGGATTTTAGTTGTGGAAGAAGAGGCGACAACAAAGGTCTGTTGTGCAAGTGGAGTAAGTCAAAAGATTTGCTCCCACATATTTCTTCCTTTATTTTTATTAGTGTTTTCTACATCAAATATATATTACCCTGGGTTTCATTACTATAAACCTATTCTCCCTCACCTTCCATCTGCTTTTCATGTCCTTGGTTTATTCTTAAGACTTCTACTTCTTTCCTCTGTTTTCTCCTTTTTTTTAAAAGCAGCTTTGCTTCTGATGTGGCAATGTGACCTGGGCATTTTCCTTGTTTCCCCCCAACCCTTGCCCCAGTATATTTGCCTAGATGGAGAACTGTACGAGACGCAGACCAGCTGTTCTGGTGCACTCCTTGTGAGCTAAGGAAAAGAAACAACTCAGCTTGAGGCATAGAGTTTACACGTGTCGCCTGGCTTTGAGGAGCTGTGCGTCCTGCACGAGCCTCCTTGCCCCGTTCAGAGCAGGGCACGCAGGTTACTCAGCGAGTCCCAGGAGACTAAAGCACCAGCGCTATCTTCCAACCTCTTGCTAAAATCACGGGGCGACGCTGCTTGCACAGAGGCTGTGAGACACGGGCTTTGCAGGGGGGCAGATGACGCGTGCCAGGCGCTCGGGGGGGTCCTACCGACAGCCCGCCACGAAAGCTGCCGCAGGGGCCGGCTGCAGAAGCCCCAGCTCCTCGCAGCGCGCGGCCCCGTGGCGGCAGCCGCCCTTAAACCCGGCCCTGTGCTCACGCCAGCTCTGCCGCTTCCCATCTCTCAAGACATCAGCCCGAGGCCCCAAGGGCTGCATGGTCGAGGGCAAAAAATAAACGCCCAAGCATCACGGACTGCTGCTGGGCACCCTGCATTCCCATGAGAAACTCGCAAAGTTAGCTAGTCTGCGTCACAGCAGCGTGCAAGCCGGAGCCTCGGGCAGTTTAAAAATACTGGCGGCCACAGATTTCCCAGGCCATATATAGTTCACACATCTCACAGTAGGAGGAAGGAGTTGCAAAGATGCAGAGACTCAGAGAAGGAAGAAAGTAGCAGGGGATGCGACTGCCCGTGCACAACAAAATAGGTTAAAAATAGCCTGTAGCGGCTCCCCGGGAAGGGGGACGAGGCAGCCGCGGGTACTCCCTGCCGTCGCGGGGCACTCTCTCAGAGGGTCTATTTTCTGCCACAAGGAAAAGGGCAGGAAGGAAGCTTTTGTTTCCTGTAAACAGAAAGAGAGAAAATTACAGCTATTCTGGTTCTGAGGGCGGAAGGGCTCCGTGGAGCTCGCGCAGCCGCTCATTCCCGAGAGCCCCCTGCGTGGCGTTGCGGGAATAGCTCCCGGGGCGGCGGGCTGCGCGCAAGGAGGCTCCCGGAGGGAACACAACCTTTGACGGCTTCGCGCTAGACATGTAGGAGCGCCAGAGGCACCCTGGAGCGCCGTGACGCCGTGGCACCTGCGGCGGAGCGCAGCCGAGGTTTTGATAAACGCTTCCAAACAAGTCCCGTCCTCCTCCCGCGCGCATGTTGAGTCCTGACCGTAAAGCAAAGTCGGGCCGTCCAAGCCTCCGCTGAAAACGCTTGTCCTGCCCTCCTCGGATGGAAAGGAAAAGCGGCCGAGTGCCAAATTACACATTACCTGTGTGGTGATATTTCGCACCGCCTTCTCCTGCCCTGCTCCCTCGCAGGGCAAGCGAAAGAATATGATGGCGCTTGCAGCCGTGTCTGGCTTGGCTCCGGCAGGGAATTTGCTGGTTGGGATTTCCAGAAAGCGGGTGAGCTCCACCTGAGCTGCGGCTTGGGTGAAAATAAAGACGCGCTGCTACATTCCCAAAGGCCACACATTTAATTTCAGGGTCCGTTTTAGTTTGTTCAAAGTGTTACGATTTTTCTTTTATTCTTTGCCACTTCCATCCCGCAGGCCTGGCTCTCCAGGCCGCAAACAATTCCTAGACTCTGACAGGAGGCATCGAGAGGGGTCTAAGCCAAAAGCTCAGATTCCAAACATCCCTGAACTCTGGAGGAGTTCAAATCAGAACACACATCTTCAGCGCAAAGAGGAAGGCTGTAACATGATCCCGGCCCTGTGCAATGGAGGTAACACTCCGGAGTGGTCTGAAGGTGACTTCCAGAATATGCAGCGTGGAATGGAGTGGAGGAAGACAGGAAAAAAACCATGACGACATTTTTCATACTTAAAAAATAAATGCTCCAGAAAGAAAACGGGACAGATGTTGTCAGTGGGAGAGGAATGAGGGTTGCTGGCAGAGTAAAGGGGGTAAGAAACGTGCCTGAGCTCTGAATGGGAGAAGGAGGGATCCTAGAGAGTCCCGTGGGTTGCCAGGTGCGAAAAGCTGGGAAGGAGCAGAAAGACGGAGACAACGAGCACTGAGTGCGAAACGCAAGGGTGCGTATCTGCCTATCCACGGGATCTTGAGACAGACGGTGCTATTTAGGCTTATATCCACCCCTGGCCTGAGCTGCGCCTCTCCTGTGGACCAAAAGCCTCTTACTGTCTCAGCGTCAGCTCTCCCTGGAGCGAAAGGATGGCTTCACGAGAACGAACTCCTGGACGTGTTTAACCTCCTCGGGCTGGCGGCCAGCGGCTGCTGAGATGGCTTTCATGCCATCCCATGACACCGGCCACAAAGAGTAAAGGATCACGTCCTGGCTCTCACTTCCTCAGCTAATGCACACCACCACTAATTAACTGACAGTAACATGGAGCTGTTCTTGGCCCTAGGTGGATCTCACTGAGCTCATTCTGGTTGTGGGTAATGTAATTTATCACTCTGAAAGGCACTTTGGGATACAGTGCATGAAGACCACTCCGAAAGTGCCAAAGCAATAACACAAGTCAGGATTTTCCCCGGTAAGGTAATATGTTCCATACTTGCTGTGCCTCAGAGAAATAAAGCACCGAAGCTGCGCTGGCTCCGGTGGAGCGCCGCAAAGATTTCCAAAGGCGCCAGCAGAAAGAGAGAACTACTGTGTTAAAGAGGTAGGTCCCTCTTTGGAGCAAAAGAAGCGCAAGGCAGTTTTTTGGTTGGTTGGTTGGTTGTTTTTTTTTTTTTTTTTTTTTTTTTTTTCAAAAAAAAAAAAAAAAAAATCTGATAAATAGAAAATCCCACCTTGTGAAAAGCCTTCCTGGTGCTTGTGAAAAGCCTTCCTGGTGCCAGAGAGAGGAATCCAGCTTTGGAAGGCAGGAGGCTCCCGGAGCACAGCAGCTGGGGTCACGTCGCCAGGCCCACGCTAGGACTTGAGCTGTACTCTGGGTGAACTCTACCAAATTAGCTGTACATGATGCTGCATTCCCTCTTTTCTTGGAGGATCAAAGTTGCTGGATCGAGTCCCAGCTTTCCGCAGATAAGGAGGTCACAGGATAAGTTTGCACCTATTTTCTGCTTGTAATACATCATGTTACAGATTCCACTGGATTTTCTAGTTTGTACCCATATGCACTGGATACTTACGGTCACATTTTTTTCCTTTAGTCATGTGAGCTAATCTGGTGTCCTGAGATACTTCTAGAGGCGCTAACATTCATGCAGATTCTCTGGCAGCATCACTCACATCTGAACATTTTTCTACCAACTAATACTGCTGTTCTGGCCCAGACCCTCATTATGATTCCCTTGCTTTATACAAAACAAAAAGAAAAAAAAGAAAAAAAAAACTAATTCTATCATTCAAACGGCTGCTTGCACAAGCGCAACTTTAGGAGGGCAGGTGCAGCAGAAACACACAGCTATCTAGCTGGGTCAGCAAGGAGGCATCCGTAATTCCTAAGCAAAACGCCCGTGAGGATCAGGGGATGGGGGAAGACAGTAATAACTGGGAATCCATTTCACTCGTACAAAAGCGCTAATGAGTTGTTTATCTGCAGACCCGCTGCCGGCTTCACAAAGGCACACAAGTCACAGCAATTAATTACCAGCAGGGGCTGGGAGACTGTAATTAAAACTCAGCCAGAATCAGCCAGAAACAAAGAGGATTAAAAACTGAACAGTGCAACACGCACATATATATGTTTCTTTAGAAAGACAGCATGGGTGTGCCATAGAACTCGGTAATAAACTGATGGTCATTTTAAAAGTTGCTGCTGCTTAAGCAACAGATACATTTCTAAAATATAAATGATAGCTTTAGGGTGAGATATTTTTTTCTACCCAAGTAATTCATCTGTCATTAGAAGCAGATACGTGTCGAGGCCATGCTAGGATGTGTATCAGAACTGGCAAATAGTTTTGGATTAAAAAAAAAAAAAAAAGCAATAGAATTGAAAAAACATTGGCATCTTCAGAAAGATTTAAAGAAATTTTGAAATATGTCATAATCAAATATTCCTGTTTTACTACTACAAAAAAAATCCGAAGTAATTTGTGATGTAAGGTAAACACTTTTCCAGTTCTCACATCCATACAGTAGCACCAGGCAGCAATACGCTCCCAGTGTGTTCTGCCCTCCTCGGAACATAAACAGTTTTTAAGGACTGAACGAGGGATGAATAATGTAAACAGAAGCATCTTAACAGCAGAGGGAAAAAGAAGTGACAATGCTCTAGATAAACACAAATTATTTGGCGTTTAAATGTTTTAACTCATCTGTGGGAAATACACGAAGTATAATAACAGAGTATTACTGGATTAAACCTGAATGGCTCCAGGGGGACTGGAAGCATCCTGGAAATTTTGGCTATTTTTGACATGGCTGATTGATTGAAAATTATTTCAAGTCAGTGTTTTTTAAAACTGACGCATCTGTCTTTTCCTGTTAAATAGTTCAGTTTCCAAAGATACTTATTATTTAAAATTATTCATAACCTCTTCTCAAAAATATTTTTGGCCAGGAGACTGTTCAAGGGAAGCAGTGAGGATCGTCTAGGGTATTTCACAGCTGTGTCCATCACAAATAATGATTGTGACATTTTCTGCGCTCTGCTTAGTGGCCAATTTAACACCTGCAATCAGTATTTTGAAAGCAATTCTTCCAATGGCTAATCAAGAGTTTCTTTTCCACTTTTTGCAATAGTCAACACAGATCAACTGTTCTCAGGAATATTGTAGCCAAGAAACCAACAAATAGGTTTGCTAAAATGTTTCCATGCAGGAAAAAAAAAAAAAAAAAGAGCAGAAGAGCAGAATAAAGCTCATATTAATGCCAATAAACTGTATTTAGTACAGTACAATCTGTTTCACATAGCTGTACGCAGAGGTGCGGAAAACGTTTTTCTCGGTTTGGTTTCAGAAAACTGTCAGGGAACTTCTAAAGACACAGTGAGCTTAAAACAGCAGGGATTTGTGGCTTCATTTAAGTATTTTAAAACAAAGAAATAAGGGAGCATATGGAAGTTGCTTACTATAGAAGGTATTCCCTTTCCATTTGCGGCAAGTCACAAATTCAAAACAAAAAGTTGCATGAAATGGAACTGCAACTCTATATCTAAGCATATAATTCAATTATAAAACAGTATCTTGGCCATTGGCCACAATGCAAGAAATGTCCGATTAATCAGTTTAAAAAAAGAATTCATATTTAAAAATGAAAAGTAAAAATCCAAGACAAGCCTTTAGTTATAGCCCAATGACAACACAGAAATTTGTTTAACTGAAATACTGTTGCTAGAGAGTACTTTCCCCTTCCAGTTCCAGCAGTAAAAGACTCTTGATGTATGAATGAATGCACAGAGGTGAGACCAACATCTTTTACTCAGTTGATAACCTGTTTTTTGCAGCTTTTCCTGATTTGAATAATTTTTCTTTTCAGAATGGAATCTATCTAAGCTCCTTACGTTATAAGAAATTAAATTAAGAGGTAGTAGGAATGAACGCAAGCTCGTACGATGAAAAAGCAAATAAATCTTTGATGGTGCATTATAAGGTTTGTGAAGAAGTAAGGATTTACCTTGCACCTTTCTACACTCGCTTATTAGTTTCATTTCTTTTTAAAGCAGGACATGCCTGAAAGAGACAATGGCAAACTACAGCTACAAGCTGCATTTGACACCACAGTGTCAAGCAAAATAATCAGAAACACTTGTGAAATCATGGATTTATTTTTTGATCTACAGATGTCCATTAGTGTAAATTAAAAAAAAAGAAAAAAAAAAAAAAAAGAAAATGCTTAGCAGAACCCAGTCCACACCAGGGAGGTTCAAAACTTCACGCTGTGAATTGAGGTTGAAGTAAAAAGTCATTACTAAATTAGCTGATCTGAACTTATGCTAACCTACTAGGACACTCTCATTTCTGTCTGTTAATTTAAACAGTTCATTGTCTCCAGCCCTACAGCCATCTGCAGGTCTTTAAGTTGTCATATTTGGTTTGATCGAAATGCTCAAATAGTAAACAAACAAACGAACAACCTGGAACTCCGAGGCAGCAGGAATCTTACTGACAAGTTTTGTAAAAGATCTAACCTATTAGGAAAAAAAAAGCTACAAAATGAAACCAGTTTAAAAACATTTGGATGGGGTAGGTTTTATTGAATCACTGATTGTAGAGCAACTAGTTTACACAGGTCAGCCAACTACGTTATTCAAAACAATTACAAGTGTCACCCCGACAGTTTTATAAGCTGAGGCTTTTGTGGCATTATCTGGAATCATCCTCTGAATAGTCACGAAACAATGAATATTTTTCAGGCTGAATAATGATTCAAGCCTTGCTGTCATCTTCCTACCGCCACCACACTGACCTGTCAGTACAATGTACAGTGGGGACACATTTGTACAGACGTTTATCAGGGTGCCTTATGCTGGAATATTGTAACTACCAGCAGTCTTGAAATACTTGCTTGAGTCTTTGTATACTCGCCGTGCCATTTTCACAGCCAAAGAGGTGGGTGATAGGAAACCTGTGCTTACGGAAACATTCAAGACCTTTACTCTTACCAAAACAACAAATGAAACAAAACGCACATCCTCAGATAGAAACGCAACTACATCTAATAAGGCTCACATAACATTTGCCAATGCATTCGTCTAAAAAGCACTCAAGAGACAGATGATTTATGAAAAATCATGTCTTCTAGTCTAACCTGTAAAATGATTATAAATTTGCATTAAAAATAGAACAAAATAGTCAAGATGAAGCAATGGAAGACAATATAATGAAGTGTCCAAATAAAAGCTATTTTTGAAACGAAGACCCGTGTTCCACACACTAGTTTTATTAAAAAAAAAAAAAAAAAAAAAAGTGTAAAAGTACTTTTCTGCTCAGAAGTTCTGGTTCAATACTACTGTATTTGATTTCCTGTATGAAAAAAATGGAGCATGAAAAGCAGCGGCTCCTACTTATTGATATTTATCAAGATAAATACTAATTCTGAAAAATCCCTGGGAATTACAGTTTTACATGGCTGCATGTTTTAGCTTTAAAAACCTCTGAGAATTTATGATCCGCTTGCAAAGAAAGAGTAAAATTGAGGGTGTTTAGAAGCACTTCATAAAATCCTTGCCTAAAATTTTACCTAGAACTAAAGAATGTGAAGTCAACAAAGCAAAAACTGGAAAGGTTGACATTGTTTTATTTCTCATTCTAGCTCGGAGTTTTCTTTTTTTTCCCTTAAAGAGCTGCATATGAGAAGGTTCCTCTTTTTTTAATCATGGCACAAATTGGTGATTCCAACTCATTGAAGAACTCCACGGTGCAAATTATTATGTCTTATTACCTTCTTTCACAATGTACACAGGTAAAGGATCTCTTTTTTTTTTCCCTCTAAATAACTTGTAATAACTTAATAATAACTCTTTTAATCTACACAATGACTATTGTTTCACTGTAGTGTTAAATTTACAAATTTACAAATCTGACTTTGAAAGGTTTGTACTCTATAATCCTGGCCATCCCTTGAACTCATATCTTTCTATCAAGCTAACATAAATTTAAATCAGTTCTTAAATAGATTTTTAATAGTATTACAAATTATTATGTCTACAGTTTTCGAATTTATGAAACAAAGAAATAAGGAGCCTAATTATTCTTCCACCAGGACTTTGATAACAGAAATACTTTTGATACAGAAATGTTATGCCTTCACACGGAGGCATGTCTATAAAATGGTACACGCAAAGCCTGCTCATTACAACCCAGCCTGAACCCCTTTCTGCAGTGGCTGTGTGCTGCTAGGAGACCTACATAGACTCAGAAAAAGAAAATTCTCCTTCCTTGTTTTATCTTCATAAACAAGAATGACGTATGATGTGACAGGAACGTGTCTTCTGATCACATACTACTAAATATTGCATATATTCCATACCAGAAAAAGGAGGCAAAACATTTTTAATAAGAAAAATCATGTGACTATCATACATAAAATAATTTCCTGTTACAAAAATGCTAATTTACTATAAGGCATCTTTCCTCTAAATATCTTAAAGCACTTTACCTACTATAATCCCACTGAATTTTTTTTCCTTGCTTGAGTTGGGTTAAGTTTTTATTTGATGACCAGGAGAGAAAAAGGAGGAACAGGGGGATAACTTAGAGTTTTAAAAGTTGTGTTTCATTACTGGCAAATCATGGCATACCAGCTGTGTCACATATATTTTAGTGTGTCACCAACCCGCTGGAGAATTATAGATGGCAAATGCTGAAAACAAGCACTCTTCCTCGCACACATATGTGCATTTCCATGCCTACGGTGGCACAGCACAAGTTTTGATCCAGTAGTGAAAACCTGTATGCAAATCTGACTTTAGAGTCAGCGCAGATGTAATAAAACTGCCATTGCCAGATAATATCAAAAGACTACAAGATAATCAGAGTGAGATAACTTGGGCCATCAAATATGACTTACTGCAATATGTGAAGCAAGCCAGGAGAGCTTTTGCTGAGCATTTGCAAACAGCAGAGTGGATAACGCATGCGAATGCACCACAGCCACTTTTGGTATGATCAGCTGAGCAGCTGATGTTCCTGCATATAGTGATCTCATCTCAAATGGTATTAAAAAAAGAAGAGAGAGAGAGAAAAAAAGTAACATAAGAACATAAGAAGCTGTTCTCTTCCCCTTGCATTGTGTTGTTTTTAGAAGAAAGAAGAGTTGCACAAAACAAAGTGTTGATTCACATTCAGAAAGACTGAACTTGGGCATTTTATTCTTCCCCATCTGAGTTTCTCTTGGCTTACGAATCCGTACCACCCAAGATCACAAATCACAATATTTGTTTTTCAGTGCATGCTATTTTTCATGCTGTATCAGGAACGCCTATCCACAGCTGGCTCCTCCGGTCCTTTTTTTTTTTTTTTTCCTACTGAGAGATGGCGTGAAAAAGGGAGAGCCTGGTAGCCTCTGAATGCATTTTTATTTTTCATAAATGTGTTGTGCATCCTACATACTCCGTCCCATAATCAACCTCCCCATTTCTTCTTTCTCCCTCTCCTAGTCTGTATGAATTCTCCTCCACCCAAAGAAGTTCCCCCGAGGTCGCATACAGCTGCCACTTTTTGCTTGCACGTTACTGTTGGAGCCAAGAAAGCAGTTTAGCCATTCCCAGTAGATATTCTGAAAGTATATAAAAAAAAGTTATTTCTGGGTTAGGATGTCTTGAATAGTTGTAGACAAGCATCATCTTGCCTTACCTCTTGGAGGCTCTGGTATTTTCAAAGCTTCCTCTGTATAGGGCCCAGTAGCTAGCAGCAGCATATGGCAAAAGCCTCTCTTCCAGGGTCGGAATGCGAAGAGTTTCGCATGTTCATTACTGTGAGATTTGGCAATAGCCCCCGCTCTCTGCAACTATGATGCGAAATAAGGGATGTGTGAAGACTTAATGCTGAAGGTCTAAATGCAGCATGGAAATATATTTCTACAAGAATAAACTTGTTTTCAACATAAAAGGTATAGAGCATACATTCCTTTAGGACAGTGATGAAAAGGAACATAGAAATCTCCATGTTGACCTGCTCACATGGGTGCCACTGTTTTGATCTAATTGTGAAAGGAAATGACTTGCAAAACACACAAGCGGGGCGAGAGCTTCGGGGAAGCGCCACTCGGCCGGTTTTCCATGGCCCAGCTCTCAGGGCAGCTTTCGGTCGCTTCTGTAGCACCTTCCCAGGCTCACAGATGGTTAGAAAAGAGAGCCAAACATCAAAGGAAGAAGAAAAAGGTCTGTGCTGGTCCCTCGTGGGCTTCCACACGGTTCTTTTCTGGCCACAGGATCACTCAGCTCAGTTGCTCCTTGCAGTACATTAATGCTTTTGCCTTCCGGGACTGTTTCACCTTGGAAAACGCTGTCACCTTCGGATCATTGCCATTTATTGCCCTTGCACAAGCTCCTCATAGCCCCCAAGGAAGAACTGGTAAAGCAAAAAACAAAGATGCACGTGGGAAGTTCCTCACACGCGTCACATTTTGGGAGCGGCTGACAAGAAGGAGCCACCCTGGGCACGCTTCCGGCCGGGACCCCAGCCGTGTCCTGGCTCTGGCGGGAAGCGCCGCTCGGGAAGG
>VZSV01000023.1:3121264-3136419 GCA_013398735.1 Nothocercus julius | reverse complement strand
AAAAAAAAAAAAAAAACCCAGAGTGTAAAAGTTAAGAGAAATTTATTTTTAACAAGAATATCAATAACTTCATTGAGACAAGCTAAGTTGACCAGTAAGATTTTGTTTAAATTTGCCTATGTACTAAAAACTGCAAAATGAGCTAGCAAACTGCCACAACCAAACTGTACTAAATAAACCTCATTAAATGTACTTCCATGCTACAGTCACACTAAAGAGGCATTTTATGTAAATGTCCAAGCTAACTTATATCCAGTTGCACATTATGAAAGAACTTCCAACTTTATAAAAACTAAACCAAAAGCCACAGAGGAAAAAAGTCACAGCCAAGTTTCCTCACAAGATTTTAAGCACTCTATAGTTGAACTCACTAACATAGATGTGAAGCTCTGCCATATGCTCAAAACAAGGATCCATTTTAAAAGTACCCAGACTGCTTCCCATTCTGCTTCTGCTCTTAGCGAAGTTGTGCTCACCTCAGTCTGGCATCTGGAGTCCTACGACATGCAGACTGAAGTGCTCATTAGCAACACGCTCACAAGTGTGCTCTGCTTTTCTTTAAAAAATGTTACAAGGAGGCAAGAAAACATGCTGAATCCAAGCCAGGAGGGCTGACTGCCTCTTCGTGGCTAAGTAGCTATAAAGTGGAATTATGCCCAGGAAGCAGGGCAAACCTGGAGCAAAAAGTGGAGTAGCTGCACATCCTGGGGATTGTTAATGTAGCCAGGGCTTATGTGAGCAGCTCTGGAGCACAGGCTGAAGGCAAGGGCTCTCTAGCCTATGGCACATCTTTAATCAATTCCTGTTTAGGTAGCTTTCTTTTAAGGCTGTAATCACAATGAGGCTCATGCTGTTCAATTATAAATTTAGGTCCCCTTATTTTTGAGGGGAAGATACAGAGGCAAAATCATCACAGGCTTTCCCCCCATCCTTTCCCTTTGTAAGCAGTTTCTACGGGTGAATCCTACCGAGCCGCGGACAGTGAGCACCAGAACGTGTCTTTAAATGAAGCTTTTCCGGCTACGCTGGCAAGCTTAGATCAGCAGCTGGAATGAGCTTCCTACAGGAATCACTGCTGACTCTTCCCATTCTCCCTATCGCTGCTGCCTAATGGATAGAGGACAACATCAGACCCTATCTGAGAAACAGGAAAAAAAAGGTTTAAAATCACTAGTTGTAACTAACTGTGTTAGGACAACAGCCTGTGCACAGCCACTCCTGAGCCAGGGGCACCTGGTGCGGCTGGCGGACGGACCTGCTGGCAGCAGAAGTCCTTGCGCGGCTCTGCGTCCATCTGTCCGCTGTGGCACTGAGAAGGGGGTTGCGAACCAACAGAAACAAGACGCAGTAAAACAAAAGGAGTAAGAAACAGATCTGGAGAATTTTGGAGGCAGGTTATCTGAAAATGAAAGCTCATTTGGTCACTTAACACACTCTTAAATTCTATAATGTTAAATCAGTTACTTTGCGTTTCCTATGGCATACAAAATACTTGATGACGAAATAGCCCATCCAAAACACAGAGAGGAAGAATTTCTCCCGCACAAGGTCCACGAGGCAGTTTTCCAAAGCTGACAAAGCCTCGCTGCGCAAGCTGGGCGGCGAGGGGCACGGACGGGCTGGGCGGGCTCGGCGCGGCGGCCGAGCCCTAGCACTGGAGCTCCTCCTCGCTCTCGGGCAGGCGGCTGCCAGCCAGGCAGCTCTGCGCGCTGGCGTGGGCGGCCGAGCTGAGGACCTCCTCGAAGCTGCCCCCCGCGGGACCCGGCCCGCCAACCTTGGTCTGCAACGAGGCAAGCGAAGAGATCAGCGCATTCACGGCCCGCCTGCATTATGCGCCTGCTCAAACCTACCCGTGGAATTTAGCAGAAACTCATAAAAACTGTCCCCTAGGGCCTGCCGGTGAGTTTAGTGTCCATGTAAGGAATGTTCCTTACATGAGTATCTTGAATTTACTTCTCTGTTCTGTCAAGTATCTCTTACTCTCCTTGAGTAAGAGATGGGCATTGAAATGACCTGGTTTATTTTCTTAGCAAAGCAGTCCATCCCCAGCAACAGTAACATAGCTACCCTCAACATGTATAAACCTTGCTCCTAGGGGAAGAATCAAGTGCATTAATAAAGCACCCAATTATGTGCTCACCGTTCATCTACTTTCAAAATGCTATAGTCTGCAGAATTTGTTAAGTACTAAATGTAAAAGGTGACTAAAACTCTGAAATTGAGTTTTCCCAACAAAGAAAACTTTTTGTTGTTGTTGTAAAATAGCAAGACTGTAAGGGAAGAAAAGAAATCTGTTTTGATTGGGTTGTCGTGGTAAGAGAATATGCTTTTGTTTGAGTTGGGAATATACCTGCTGGAAGCAGACTGCAGTCTGAAAATAGGACAAAACTCTTCCTTCCTAAAACTGCAGCCAGACTTAAATAAAAGGTGGCATGTTACCAGCCTGTCAGCCAGCAAATGTTTAGGAGGATTATTTTAATTAAATGAACTCTGCATCCTAAGTCTCCGAAGGGTTAATCCTGTGTAATCCTTTGTTTCATCAGCTAGTACAGAAGCTTGCCTAGCTTTACAGTTCAATAAAACAAGGAGGTAGGATGCCGATATTTGCTCTGGAAGATTGAGTGATAGTTATAAAGTTTCCATCTTGAGAAGCAAAATGCTGCATCCATTCTAGTGGGTAGTGCTGCCTTCTCTGCAAGCCGCGAGTGCGGAGGTCATTTTCTTGCCATTCTAATGCTTTATAACTTGTCTCCTAACACCCATTGACATTAATCCAGTATTTTTGGTTCCTTCTAAAACAAGGGGTGATAATTTTGATGCTTATCAGCACTAACACTAATTGTATTTGGAAGGCACTGGAATCTTTTATAGCATTAAACTAAAATGTCATTTTATGGGGCTTTATCAGATGGCTTAAAACCATTCAGAGAGGGACCTTTTTGTTCTCCTCACAATGTGCTGCAAATATTAGCTCACTGCAGATGTGCCATACTCTGTCCCGCCAAATAAGAGCCTTAGCAAATTCCATTCGCAATAACTGAGTCAGGTGTGTTAATCCTGAGTCACTTTTATTGCTCTCAGCTCTTCCTCTCCCTAAGCAGGGACTTCAGTGTGCTTTGAAGTCTGGAATGCAGACAAGATAATGAAAGGGAGACCTGCGCTGAGGGGAGGGGAGTTCAGTGCGGAGACACACAGGCTGTGCGAAGCAGGCCAGGGCTGGGGCAGCACCGGGTGGGCCCCGCAGGGCGCAGCACAGGGCGCCCAAACCGCGGCCCCTTCTGAGCCCTGACCCGTATCTCAACACGCCTCTGCTTTGCACACCAGTCAGCCCTGGTCTCGCTGTCTGAAACGTCCCTGTTTTCCATTTTAGCGTGGTCGCTTTTTCAGCGTTTCTGACGCGTAAGTCATGACTCGATAACTCAGAAGCAGTACAAGACCACCTGCGTGCAAACTGCCTCCACTTTCTGTCTGTGCACTTGCAGGTCCATGAAAACTCTTCATGGAACAGCAAATTCAAATTGTCTCCTCTACAAATGAGAGCGATGGCTAAGTTGATGCAGTTTAACCGGCACAGCCCCTAACCTTTACCTTAAGGTTTGTGACAGTGGTCTCAACCTTCTCCTCAAACGATTTGAACGTTGGAGAATTCCTAGGAGAAAAAAGAAAAGCCGAGAAAGTTAAAGGGGGAAGGAGGGCAGCCACATCTAAAGCTGCCTGTGTACCACCGCGGGATCCCTTTCCCCAGGCACCTGCGCCAGCCCAGGAGGGCGGGCGGGCAGCACAGGGCTGTGCACTAACAGCGAAGGAGCAGTCGCTCGTGCTCCCCCCGTGCGGCCCGGCCACAGCGAGCAGCTGAGCGCCGGTCTCCGTGCACGTGGGCAAGAGCAGGACGTGCCTAGGAGCTGAGGCTGAGCCTGCCCTGCCCTCCTATGCCGTGAGACGTTTGCTCTGTTCTCTGCAGGTGGTTTTATACAGCTGTGTTGTTGTCGTAGTGACATGTGAAATTCACTTTTTTTTTTTTTTTTTTTTTCCAGCTGGTGAACAAGGTAATGGTCTATATGATTAAAAGGATGTAGTTTAACCTTAAGTGTCTTAAATGGCTGGGGCAAAGAGCTGCGGGCTACAGGGGAAGTGGACAGGGAAATGCCTTTGAGGAGTCCTGACCCACTCCATGATTTTGTGACATTAAGTGTCCCTTGCTGCTTTCACAAAGACTCAAGAGAATAATGTCCCGAGAGTATCTCTCTACCGGAGCCAAGCTTTGTTCTGGCTTTCACTCCTCAGGGAATGGAACACAGTATCTTTTGTTTTTGGAGAATTTTAAGTTGAGCACATCTTTTAAGAAGGGAAAAAATGAGCAAAAGGTGTGATTTTCCTTCTTAAAACAAGGCACATATTCAGCTTGCTTGCTTGCCTGACAACTATCTATTGTGATAGACCATCAATAGACTGTAGAAACCGCTGTCACTGAAAGCACAAGGTACCTCCTATCAGCAGGGTCAACAGGATCAGATACTGACACCTCCTACATCCATTTATTCCTACATGGAATAAAAGGTACCAGGGGTCTTTAGCTGTAAGAAAGGTCACTCCGGAATAGGTGGGAGCCTGGGGGCAGAGGGCCTTACCCTGGCAGGTGTCCGTAATCCCTGTCCCCTCAGCGGGACAAGGCCAGCACAGGCAGGAGCTGCACTCCAAAGTGCAAGGAAGCTGCTGAGCTTAACGGGTGCCAGCTCCTCCTCTGTGCAACTTACTGGCAACTTCCCAGGAGCATCACGACGGCCTCCGCTTCTGCAGGCAGGTTTGCATCAGACCAGTTAAACTGACCCTAACTTAAGGGCGAGCAGGAGCCATTTGGAAAAAAATAATGCAGATTTACTTCTGGTTTCTGTTAAATAAATGACAGACTTTTCACAGGCCCAGAAGGGGCCAAAAGGAGAGAAAAACTGCATTTGGCCCGCAGTTCCCACTTGCAAACCCTTTCTTTAAACTATCCACCAGCAGAAGTTGAGTGAACTGCTCTCCATCATTTAGCTACCAGATTTGTTTTCCCCACTGGATGGCAAGGAGTGGGGACATTCATATATTTAGGGTAGAGGATGGAAAGCCAGAGCCTAATTTTACTGAAAATCTTTGGAGCTTTACTTGAGAAGGCACCGATATTTAGGCGCAGTCAAGCAAAGCATGATTACAGCCATTAAAATATGAAAGCACTCGAAAGAAAATCCCTGCACAGGAGCATGATCTGAAGGCTGCGGGAGTGGGAAGCCCATGACATCAGCAGGCTTTGGATGATGCTCTACAAGCAGCAAAACAACAACATTTCAGATTCAGTAATAAAAGCCTGTTAACATGTACCTATCCAAATACATGTCAGAATAGCTACAACTACTCAAATGCTTCCACAGGAGGTGAATAGTTAATACAAATTAAAAGAAAAAAAACAGAGATCACCAGTCCTGCAGCCTTTATGTGCATGAATCACTTTAACTGATCAAGCGGGACTATTCCTCTGAGTAAAAACTGAAGGATCAGAATCAAAGAATGAAAACTGCCCCTCTTTACACTGCTGAGCACCCGCACAGCAAGTACAGCCCGGGTAGCGTGTTACCTCATCGCAGGCATGCTTATGGAATGGCGAATGGAGTAACTGTGGAAAGAAGGCAAAAGAGAGGGAAAAAAAGCTGTGAAATCCAGCGGGGAACATGGTTGTTACATATCATTTTTTACTTTTTAGATTTACTTAAAAAGAACTAACCCAACCCAACCGCCGAATGCTGGTGCTCTGCTCCAGACACAGAGAGCTCCTCAAACCCACCCCTGTGGACCCCGGCTCACTCGCAGCACTGAAGCTCTTGCCACCACATTCTCACACCAAGGGACCTGAGCCCAGGGCTCAATGGAAGCACGCAAGACAGTTCCTGCCAGCACCTATTTAAAGGACTTTAAAGGACTTCTTGCCACCTACAGAGATTTTCAGCAGAGGAACAGAGAGCTGCCTTCTTGCTCCTACTCACAGCCGAAAAGCTCCGGCACCCATTATGACAGCAGACCTCAGGTTTGTGGCATAGTTGGTTCAAGGTAACTAAAAGAAGTTGATGAAGAAGGCAATTGTCTTTTTTTTTTTTTTTTTTTTTTATTAAAAATAGGAAAAAAAAAAAAAAAGAGCTGTCTGTCAAAAAGATGGGCCAGACTAGCCTTAGATGCACTGTTCTCTGTGTGTATATATACTTCAAGGCCTCTGCTCAGCTGAGATGCACAAGAAGTGACACCAAACACAATTCAAGCTTTTCATGTCCAATTAGCATACTGTTTTTTAAGATTTAGTAACGACAAGTCCGAACATACACACATTCAGGTATTCAGCAATCCTAGTTAAATGAAACAAGTATGCTTGCCATGCTGCTCTTTTAACACATGACAAACAGGCAGGAAACAGAGTAGAGTAATTCAGCATAGGCTGTTCCTCTTCCAGTAGCCGAACATTCCACACATGAAGCTCTAAATAAGAAGATTACATTGCACCAAATTATATTCACACAGCTGAGAGATGATGTGTGACATTCTATTGAGTGCATACTTTACTGAGCTCGTGTTTTTATTTTCTTTGAAGGGGAGAAGATACAAGCTATAGAAACAACAACGGCAACTTCCAATCTATATCTTAATATTCTATTAAGGGAAAAAAAAAAAGCTTATTTAATGTTTCAGGCTTCAGGACACTTTTGTCTGCAATAGCGAGACCCCTCATGGGTTCAGTGCAGAGGCAGGGAGCAGAGATCCCTCAAGCCAAAGCGCTGCTGAGTTTTACAGTTCTGCTTGATGTTCTGAGTGAGACAGAAAGTCAACTCAGGGCACAGTTGGAAGGTTTTCTTCCAGGGAACTACATGTTAGGACAGCATTCACTGAGCAGAACCCTGTGCATGGAGGATGCTGCAAGGCCAGGCTGCTGAGCATCCAGTCCCCTTGCCAGGTGAACTGGCTAAAAGTCAGATAGAGAGCTCCCAGAATCTTTCAGTACATGTACGATTCCTTTTAACATTATAACATTGCTTTTAACATAAGCTATTTTTTAACATGTAAGATCATTTTTAACATATATTGAAATGTTCTACAGCATCAGTAAGCTCAAGGTCTGAAAGGCTAAAGAACCTCTTTTTAATCATCATAAGAACTTGTTCTATCTTCAAAGATCTCTGTAAACTCAAGGCTTTTACAGAGTCACCCTGGGTGCTTCATGACTGCTATACCTCTGCTTCTCTGAAGAGATAGGAATTAAATTCTTTATGTGACCTTTATAAAACTCTGCTCACCAAATAGAATTTTTACTAAGTGCTGTTTATGTTCCAACCTCTAGATAGAAAGAGATGGCTGAGAGAACAGATTACATATAAATAGGTTTTCCCAAGAGCAACTTCTTTTGAAAGCATTCATTATTTGAATTTGAGACTCATCTACTCAAGAGCGAGGCAAGTACTCCAGCCACTTACTCTGGTCCTTTCCTCATTAGAATCACCACACAGTAGGAATGAGACACTACAGTTTAAGCAGAATGTATTTTTATCTTGCATGCAGTGCTGAAAGGCAAGAGGTTACTGTGCTACATTCGTAAGACAAACTCTGTCAAAGATAGAGGTAGTATTTAAGAGCACTCTTTAAGAAAAGCAATGCGTCTTACCCAATTGAATGCGATCTGTGGTAGCCGCATAAGGAAAGAAGAGTTGAGAGTATTAAGAAAACATAGCAAAAATATACATGCATATCTGAAACATGCCAAAGGAGAAAAAAGAACCATTCACATTCAGATTTTGACACTGGATGTCACACTACCATATGAATCAGCTGAGATTCCTTCAAGGCAAAATATAGAGGTTTTAATGATTTTTCACACTCCTCCTTACACACTACTTACATACTCTACTAATTTTTACACACACCAGACAGAGTTAATCTCATACTATCTCTGCAACAAAGAATAGAATTTTTGTCTGACAAACTTTGTGTCCTCTTCATTAGACCACGTCTGATCAATGCTGACTGATTTCTCTCCCCAAACTGCACCTTAACCTCATTCAAGAGGAAGTTTCAGCCAGCTGGAAACTCCCATCAGCAGCAAAAGTCTTTTACCCCCTCTGGATTTTTATCATCTCTCAGTTTAGGGGGGTATGGATAAAAAGAAAGAGCCTTTAATTCCTAAAATGACACTTTCTAAAAAACTCCTTTCTGTTGAAAATATTATTTTCAGCAGTTTGACGCTGGTTTTCAGTTCACACGAAGGCAACAGCGTTGAGAAGGGATCTGCAATATTCAAAGGATGTCATTAAGTCAAGAAAGGATGAAGGCGGCCTCTCCTCCACCCGTGTACCACTGATGTAGTCTTTAATTCCAGACCTCTTCTTCAGGGGAACACCTGCCTGACGCAGTGAAGCAGACAGATGGTGTGCACTTAACGAACAGCTCTTCAATTTTTCACATAATTTTTTGATGTGTGCTGTGATGCATTATTTACTGTGCAATATTTATACCCTACTCTGAAAAAAATATATTGATTTTTTTCAGGGACTTATCATTACATATGCAGGTTCTTCACAAACAGGGATCATCTTTAAAACATATTTCTGTTTAGACCAGGTTATAGTAATGCTGGTGCTAGTTTTAGCTTCCTTTTACTACCATCTGACTGCCAGTACCAGTCATTCCTTTTTCCATGCTAGCACCAATATTCACAGATCTGTATAGTAAGCAAGACTGGGAATCTGTGTTACTGCAGAGCTCTACAAACCAGCACAACTGAAGGTGCAAGTGCCACCAGAAGTGAGAAAAAGCAACTACATCATCTGTCATCAGAAGAAATACTTATGAAATTCAGTTCTGAAGCAAGACAGTATCATTATTTCCTTCATAGTGGAATACCTGACAGCTACGATTTTTCCAGCAGTTCAGCTCCCACCAACTTCAGCAACATCCATGAGTGCTCAGAACTTCCTTGATTGTGGAAAGCATGGAAATGCAGGAGTGGAAGGAAGGCACATCAAAAATACGCTTCCTCAGCACTAGTACAGATTAATCATACCTGACCCATCTCCAAGAGACATCTGCCTAACCTGTTTTTAAAAAAAATCCAACAAGCTGCTTATATTTAAATGAATGAAATCTTTGTTAGCTTAGTGACCTTTAAAGTTTTTTTTTTCTTGTGCAGTAGTAGTAGTGCATGTGATAGCCTGTATATATAGCATGTATATATATAGTAGTGTAATGCAAGTAGTTTCATTGATTTGTAAAGTCAATTTTTAAAACTGAAATATCAGAAATCCTCCATGTGGTAACACAGCCTTTCCAGAGGAGTCATCAGCATGGCTGAAGCTGTAAGATCCCACATAGCTTTGGAATAATGCAGTAGTGCCCCACAAAAAGATCCAGACTTTGCCATATGCAGAAGAGCAAGGGGTAAAGGCCCCCAGCCTCATGTCAGCTCTCTGCTCTGCAGGACCAGAGACACGTTGCTACCACTGCCCATGGCCAGCAGGGAAGGGGCAAGACTCAGTGATCCTGGATTCAGCTTGGCTCTAGGGATGAACGTGCCCAAACGGGCTTTTAACTCCACCTCACTTATGCCAACCCTCTACAGCTGGCCCAGTCCTTCCTCCTCCTTCTCTATGGCTGCCTCCTGATGTTCCTACTGCCCTGAGTTGCCCTGGCCCCCAAACCCAACCCTTTCCATCCGGCTCTGTTCCATCCATTCATTAGCAGTGTTCCCCTTAAATCACATAGCTGTGCTTTACAGGGGGAAAGAGAATCACACTTGCATTTCTTACAGAAATTTCAGATGTTGTTTTCCACATCTGGGTGACCAGGGCATGTCAGAACACATTAACAGAGATTATACAGGCACACAAATAAAATCTAAAAAACCTAACTGATTTCATGCTACTAATCACAAGAGCTATTCATGAGGAAACTATTATCTTAAGTACATAAGTGCTTGGCTTGTATCCCAAAGCAAAAGTATGTGTTTACTGGTTTTATCTGCATTTCTCATATTTCTAGTAACATGGTAATATTAAATAAAATGCACCATAACTCTAAAGAGATGCCAGGAGCACTAATTAATAACAGAACAAAATTCAAAAGATGCAAAATGTTAAAGATTATTCACCTACAAAATGAGTTAGAGGGCTGCAACACTGGGTAGCTAAGGGTGGGGAGGAAAGGGGAGCAGGGCAGCAGCACAAAAGGGATTTTGCCCCCAAAAGGGTGGTTTCTCTGTTCATGGGGACACAGGGGGAGAGGATTTTGACACTTCTCCTTCCTTTAGGTAAACTTCATCTTCTTCCAATGCCAACACAGCAGAACAGAGCATTTGGGGGAAGTCCATCTGGCCTGCTGTTGATGTTAGATTTTAGTAAATATTTTCAGAGATAACTCAGTGTTAAATTTCTCTCAGATCATCAGCTAAAATCTTGCTCCTTCAGAACAAAATAATGTTTCACGTGATGCTCTACAATGCAGTTGGCATCGGGGGCAGCCTGGAGAACAGAATGGTTTTCACAGCAAAGGTAGGTTTCACTATCCAAACCCAGGCTGACTGCAGAAACCCTTTCAAAATCCTCACTAACACAGGGTTAAAGGCCAAACACACCAGACTGCTGAAAATGTCAGGAATTATGATGATCATCTGGATTACAGAAATCAGTTGCAAGTGTCTGCTCTGAATGAAAGCAGAGCAGGGATTTGCATCTGGATGGCATTGGTGACTATCAATCTTAATGCCTGAACAAGAGAATCAAAACAGAGTCTAATGTGTGTTCAAAACAGTATTATGGGAAGGGGCGGAGATAATCCACACGTTAGACCACTGAAGTGAAATGAAATTACTTGGATTAGGAAAAAAAACAAGCAAACAGTAAAACAAAGCATGCTTCCCTAACATGCTCACTCCCCCAAACACAACCGGCATCAGGAGTGGGGCAGATTTTTAACCCAGGGCATTTAAGTGACAAGGCTTACACTGTAACCCAGCCTAGAGCTGTACTTGCCCAAACTGAGTTAAGATCTTGCTTTCAAGTAAGTGTACTGACTATGATGATTTGGGATGTTTTGTGGATATAGAAGAGCCAGTTTGTACCATGCTTTGCGTAACTATGGGCTCCTGGCTATCCTGCTTGCTTCTTGTCAAGAAAACCCTCCCTACTGAACACTTAAATAAAATCAGTTATGTTTCCACAGAGAGAAAAAAAACAAACAAACAAAAAAAACCCCAAAAAACAACAACAAAAAAACAGTGCTGGTAAGTTTGTATTTTCTTGAAAAATTTCCAACCAGTTACAAGGTAATCAAACTGGAGGCAGGGGGAGGGAAGAAATGCCACCAGAATCAAGTTTCCTGAATAATCAAAATGCTTATGGATTTAGCCTCTGCTTTCAGCCCTTGGCTAAAGGACTAATGGGATAAGCACTGCCCAGCTGCTTTCCAAATGCTAGTGAGAAGCATGAAAATCACATTGGGGAGGGGACTGATAGGTAGGACGAAGGAAGGGGTTAGCAGCCACGTTAAGTACTGAAAGACGCACAATACTACAGCAAAGACATTTCTTCCTTTGCAGTTACCTCAAACCCTGTGCACAGCCCACGTAACAGGGTCTGGAAAGCACAGTCCTCCTCCTGTGGTTGAGGACCAGTGCCCAGGGTATTTGTACAACAGTTCTGTGACCAGAGCTCTGGGATCCAGCACCGAGAAGCAGCAACAGGTCCTGCCCCTAAGCAATGGCTTTGCCCTGGTTATGTGAGCAGGTGTTGCAGCAGGTGATGGGAAACAGATCAAGGAGGAGGAGATAAGGCAGCATAGTTTTCTAAGTAATAAAACCTGGTTTCAGGGTGTCGTACCAATTTTGTTTTATCCATTGTACGACTTGAAAATGGTGTTAAAAATAGCCTGAAATGTTTGTCTCCAAAACTCATCTATGAATAAAATTAGGTTAATGAAGATTTAACTGATTTTTTTTTTCCTTCCATTTTGTTTGTATGCTCTTCTGGGCTTGCAAAGTTATTCTGAAGAGGATTTACAGATTGTCCTTTTTTATTTTTTTAATCTGGGAATGTAATAAGAATTATATCTTTATTCACAGTTGCCTTTTCCTTTCAGAAGGCACCATGAATAAAATGCTACAATTATAAGAACTAGCTGGAACTGTGAACACTAGTGTGGTAGGAAAAGAAAAGCAATAGACTTGTTATCTCTTTTCTCCCCCAAAAAAGACCAACGAAGCAGCAAACACCTTTACCTCATGTCTCCAAACTTCTTGCTGATAGCTGTTCCTACATTGCTGATAGCTGCTGTGGCCTTCTGTCCTGCATGGCTCAGGGTTTCATGTGTTTTCTTGTAACTGGGAAAAACAAAACCAAAAATAGTGCTAAGTATTGAGAAACAGAGGCTAGAATCCCTGCAATACCCTTTTTTCTTACTTCCACATCTTAAAGTTGCATTCACTAAAGGGTTAAGAACTATAAAACGAATTACAAGGACGCCCACTCCCACACAGCTTCCTAAGCACAGCTTAATCCCAACACGAGCAAAACGCCCTCCAGAGCAGTTCTGTGCTTGTCCCTCCCGGCAGGCAGCCGCCTCTGCTCACTGCAAACTGCTCACAGGGAGAAGGCAGCGATCTGCTAAAGCTTGCTGTGTTTGACACAACTTCAGTAACCCTGCACCAGCTACGCAGCATAGCACACACGTATGTATGCAGAGCATTCCCTTACAGAGTGATCTTAATGTCCTGGCCTGGGAGATCAGCTTTAACCCCCCATACAGTGTGGTTCAATTGCATTCGCAGAATAATGAATAAGCTCTGCTGTACAGATGCTCTTTTTGCTGAAGAAACTACTTCCGAGCAGGTCAGAGGATATTAACTGAGCTGAGTAGCTCCTAGGATATTAACTGAGGTTAACCGAGGTTCCCAGCAATGCCAACAAGTTCAGAATTATAATACTGACCTAATCACAAACGTATAGTATGTTAAAATCAATCTTGCATCCTGTGGTACGTCTTGGCAGACAAGAACTGCAGAAGTGATCATGAAAAAATTGTAAATTGGTCCTACTTCTCTTTTGAACATATTCTTTAAGGTTGCTTAAAGAAACTTGCTTAAAGAAACTTACTTAAAGAAACAACTTAAGGTTGCTTAAAGAAACTGCAAGAGCTTGCAAATTTTTAAGATTCCAAAATACATGTGAGGTTAATGAACAATCTCACTGCCTCATTCAGACTATTTTATTCTTAGTTTTAGGTATATGAAAACAATACAAGCTTGTGGAGAAAGGAGGGGAACTAAAACCCATGAGTATATACGTGTGTGCGTGTATATTTTTCAAACATGCCCGCATTGTTGCACATGCATCTTTAAACATTCTCCTAATGGAGAGGATGACGAAACCATTCAACACAAGCAGAATTTTGCTGATGACAAAAGGGAGGGTCCACACTTGACGTACAGCTCCGGAAGGCCCTTTGCAGCGGAGCTACTCTTGCTTTACCTCCACCCCAGCCCATGTGGCCACGAACCACCTTCGCGCAGACCCGGGCAGCCTCCTCGCTCCTCTGCGAGGGCGCGGGCAGGAGGCAGCTCGCCTCCTTCTGCAAACTGCTCTGCTCAACCCTGAGGCCTCTTTTTAAGCATCAGAGACTCCCTGTTAAGCTGAACCTTTATTCTAGCTCGCATTTGCACGTGCTGAGCTATCCCCCTCTCCCCTGCTTTTTAGGGGGTTCTGGGTCAGAAATGAGATGACGAGCCCACTGCCAAGCAGGAACACTACGGAGTCAGGACCATAATAGTGAATAGCCTTTCCCACCAGTCACAAAAAATGTACATTAAAGTTATGCATATGTTCAGTCAAAGTGATAACTAAGGTAAAAATATCTCTAAAAACAAACACCATTTAAGTTCAGGTTGATTATAAATGGTAAAATAGTTTGCAGGTATTATTGAGCTAATTTTTTGAACTAGACACCTTGGAGTTCACCTTGCCTGTAAAAGGCATTCCACTCATCACTGCACCTACAGAGAGCAGATCCCATAAATACAATGTCCTCCCCAGCATTGCTACTAGGAAGAGAGAAATGGAAACAGCATTTATGTTCCTAATACTGGTGATGTTATATAACAGTGTAAATCCAGCTAAGACTGTTACACAATTGGTCTTTTTTGAGTGTCAGCTCCAGAGAAACAACCTCTGACCCGGCAACACCTCCTCCCTTCTGCAATGCTCAAGAAGAGCTTTGAGGAACAGAAAAATAACAAGAGTAAGAATGCAAAGTGCAATAAGCAACACCTGCCAGCAGACACAACAGCAGCAATTTCATCTCAGAAAACCTCACTGATGCTTAGCTTAAAAATCTCCCTGCAGCACTTGCGCATTTACCATCACCCACATTATTGTGCCTCCTTCATAAGTAAATGATGTCCCCATGCAGCACACTGCCTCTCTGTAGTCAGTTATGATCTGCACTGGTACACAGCACGACATTTTGGTTTAGATATTTTTATTATCATAGTTATATGTACAACGTTAACTGAACACACAGAGGAAGTTCAGTCTGAACATAAAAAACAAAAAACAAACAAAAAAATTAAAAAAAACCCTTCTTTACTGTGAGGGTGCCTGAGCACTGGGGAAAGGATTGTCCATACAGGTTGTGGAGTCTCCAGCCCTGGAGATACTCAAAGGACAAACTGTGTCCAGATGGCTCTCTGGACACAGTTCTCCCTTGAGCAAGGAGGTGGGCTGATGTCCAGAAGTCCCTTCCAACCTCAACCATTTTGTTCTGAAACTTCTCTAATTTTCAATATTAACTTTTGCAGATCTCGACAATCTAAACATTTTGTCCATCGACTTATGATCACAGTTTAGTTTTTAAAATGGAATTTCTTTAAATTAACAATAATAAATAACACTGATGTTATCAGAAGCTAGGAGAAAATATGCTGATATCGCACAACTATACTTTGATAAACTTCCCTTCCCAGCACATTTAATGGAAGCTCTTAAGGTGACTAATAACTCCAGTAATGTGACATACTCCTTAGACAAAACTGATTTGCAGTATAATTTGAGTGCATTTTAACCTGGCTTGGGTTTTTTCTTTTTTTTTTTTTTTTTTTT
>VZSV01000023.1:3092902-3118969 GCA_013398735.1 Nothocercus julius | reverse complement strand
GGACAAGAAACTAATACTATATTCAGATATCTGGGACATATCACCTGAAGTTCTGGAATTTCCATTAGCCAAATTTTCTGGTGCAAATGGATGTACATCTCTTAGGAATGGAACAATGGGAATGGATTAGGTGACTTTCCAAAGTCCCTTTTGCAGACTTGTTTTCCATGACCCCATACACTTCATTCATCCTCCCATGTTCAAGGACAGAGCTGCATGTGAAGAAGTAGCAAAAAATGACTTTGAGGGAGGCATGAACTTCCTCTGCTCTGACCCAAAGGACACAGAAGGTCAGCGGAATCGAGTCCCTTTACTTCCCTACACGCTCGCAAGCAGGCACTGCGCTTGCTTTACTTGCACAAGTGCTACACGTACTTGAAATTTTTAAAGACGAAAATATCACAGGGCAATTACTCATTTCAATGAACAGAAGCACTCCCATTTTTTTACTACCACTCATTATAAGTGTGTGTGGGAACACAGTATGCTGAGTTCCTAAATGTCACAGCAGGACTTTGGCTGCCCGTAAATTATGGCTGCCTTCCTGAGAAAATTCCAGTCCTCTAGAACACATTACTATATATTTAAAGTTACATTAATGAAGGCTACAAGTACCACACTTTTTTTTTTTTTTTTTTTTTTCTCTCCTTAAGTCCCCAAACTCCTGCAGTGGAACTATTGCTTCTATTTTCTCATACCTGTCAGAAATTTGAATTATAAAATAGATTCTCACCCCTTATGCAAATTCCTATCTTATGTCTTGTAATACAGTTATCCTTGGGCTCCTACCAACAGGACTAATCTTGCTCACATATTTTTCAACCGGTAGTCCTGGAGGAGATCCCTTTTCTGGAGAGAGAGGCCCAACCCGTGCTGAATGTTCCCCTCTCAAATCTCAGGTAAATAACTCAGGTGATGACAAAGGTGCTTATTCTGACTGACTCTTCCAGAACAGGCTTCAGAAGACAGTCAGCACCTGAGAACGCCCCAGACACTGTCTAGAAGACATGCGGCTAGGAGCAAGCATGTAGACATCTCTTGTTTCTGGCCACAAATTAATGAGATTTCCTGTTTCTACAAGATGTGAAAAATTTCATTTGTGAGGACAAAACGATCAGAAGACACTGAGAACAGGGATTTGAGAGATTCCTGTCTTAGTTGGCACTCCTGCATGTTCCTACTTTCCATCACCTCAAAGCAGTCCTGACCCCACACCTGCAATCACCAAGAATATGGTATTTGAGATATTTCACTTAATTACACTACTGCAGCTCTCAAGGAGAGAATTCTTTAAGTTTTTCACTGTTCTAATGATTTATTGACTGTAGTCTACAATGAATATCTGGGGTGCTCACTATTTTTTCAGTTTTAAATATATGAAAAAAAGAAGTCTTCGTCTCCCTGGAAGCCATTCCTATAGTTATTTTTACTATAGCCCATGAGTGTTGAAAGGTTACTTATCTATACCCGAGGCCTATGTTTTCCAACAGAATAAAGAGCAACAAAGGAACTTCGGAAGCTATTAGGCTGCAGTGAGGTTATTTGTGTGTAGTTTGGCAGAAATATATGGGTATACCTGATCCTTGGAAACTCCACAGTCCCAAAACTATGAAGACAACATTATAATGTCCTCTATTACAGAAGAGCACCAAATTAAAAGCTAAGGGACAGAGGTGGGCATCGTGACGACATATGTGCTTACCTAAGGCTAAGGTATCTCATGAACCTATTCCTAGTGCTTCGTGTGACAGATCGGTGAGGAGGATGAGTTAATCCATGTAATCCTATCCTTGTGCCCTTAACCTTTATAATTCAATGCAGTTCTTTAACTGGATTGAAGACTATTACTTTACAGTTTGTTTAATGAAGACATGGTGGGAGAGTTCACATGACAGGAGTGCTGCAATGGATGGACACCAGGTCTTTAAAAATGACAGCCCAGGATGGTGAGGAAGGGGAGCTACCCTGTGTAAGACAGCGGGGCTGGGAATGCACGTAGCTCTCTCTAAGGAGGGGTAACGTGTCAGCTAAGAGTTTATGGGTCAGGACTAGCAGGAAGACCTACATCATGGTGGGTACAAGCTATAGTCTGTGATCAGGAAGAAACAGATAAGGCCTTCTTAGATACAAGCTACCACTTGAACCACAAGCTCTCTGGGGGGTTCCTGGAGCGCATTGGTAACAGCTTCCTAGCACAGGTGACTGAATTGCTCATGAGAGGAGACAATCTGCCAGACCTCATACTTCCACACAAGGAAGCTGATTGAGGATGTGAAGCTCTGGGGCAGCCTTTGCTGCAACAATCATGTGATGGTGGAGTTCAGGATCTCCTATGAGGACAGAGAGGGCAAAAAGAGGCTCACAACCTTGGACTTCAGACTTTAGCCTGTTCAGGGATCTGCTTGGAAGAATCCCAAAGAACACAGCACTGGAGAGAAAAGGGGTTCAGGAAAGCTGATTACTTTCAAGGATCATCTCCTCCAAGGTCATGAATAGTCCAATAGGCAAGAAATCAAGCAAAGGCAGCAGGAGGCCTACATGGATGAACAAGGAACTACTGGCTAAACTCTCTTATAGAAGGGACACCTACAAGAAGTGGAGACACAGAGATGATCCAGGAGAGAGAGACTCCCCAAGCATGCAGGAATGGGGTTAAGAAAGCCAAAGTCCATCTGGGGTTGAATCTGGTGAGGGACATGAAGGGCAATAGGACAGGCTTATACAGGCATACCAACAGCACAAGGAGGACTAGGGAAATGTGGTCAACTGCTAAAAGAGTCAGGGAAGCTGGAGATAAGGGACATAGGAAAGGACGAGGTACCCGATGACTCCTTTGCTTCAGTCTTTTCCAGTAAGACGCAGCTCGGGAATCTCAGGCCCCTGAGACCTTTGGGAGGTCTGGGGCAAAGATGACTTACCCCAGTGGAAGAAGAACAGGTCAGGGTACATTTAAACACCCTGGACATGCATAAGTCCATGGGACATGATGCGATGCACCCATCAGTGTGGCAGGACTGGCAAGGCCACTCTCAGTTCTCTTTGATCGGGACCAGAAGAAAGCAGATCTCACTCCTATCTTCAAGGACAAGGAGGAGGACCCAGGGAACCACAGGCCAGCAAAACAAAGTCACAGTGGAGGTCAGTCCCCAAATACAGAGTACGCCGTCAGAATAAATTTGCAGAATATATAAAAGTGGGAGGAGTGGTTGGTATACCACAGGTTTGCAGCACCATTCAGAGGAAGCTTTACTCTGAGGATGACTGAACACTACAATGGGTTATCCAAAAAGACTGTGTTTCCCCATCTTTGACGATACTCAAAACCTGAGAGGACATGGTCCCAAGCAACCTGCTCTAGTTGACCCTGTTTTGAGCAGAGGGTTTAACTAAATGATCTCCAGAGGTCTCTTCAAACCTCATCTCTTTTGTGACTGTTTAAAACTAGACCATTCATCATAGAAGCCTTAATGTACTATGCAGTGAAAAACTAATATATGAAAGGATACACTTTTTGAGTTATGTTGTATGAAGCGCTGTGGAAACTTTATTGAAGCACCACCATCAAATAGGCTTAGCTAAGTAAACATACTGCATTCAGGGTACATAAAACCTTTCCTTAGAAGCAAAATGTTAATTAGAAAAAATCAATTATGGTTTCTGCAAACATCACTGTACAAACATTTTTAATGATTCTTTACCCTAAAATAACTAACCTTAAAAAACCACTAATACAATCTTGCTTCTAGCAACTACATAAGAACTATACATATATTTAAAATACAGATAAATACCTGCATTGCTAGGAGCTAACTGAATATCCACCCACCTCTATTCACTGGAAACCTAATCTTTAAAAAAAGGTATGTGGGAGAAGTCATTCAAGCTCAATGGCTCATCAGCATGAAAGAAAATTAAACCTGAGGCAATCATTTGCTCTCTAATTACAGATATACTATATAGAAGCCCCCTAACACACAGATTATACTAAAAATCAGTGCACTGAAGAATAGCCAAAGAAATGAACACAGAATATGAAAAATTCATTATGCTTTTGGGTCATCATCATAAGCGAATGACTTCCAGGTGTATTTCCTACTAAGCTAAAAAATACAAACAGCATTACAGGGTTCTTTAGAAAAAAGTAAAGGTAAAAAAAAAAAAAAAAAGCTTATTTGATACAAAAAAAAAATCAGCATGCTATTGTTGCAATTATAATATCTTCCTGGAGGTGCTGGGCATTGGTTTTGCATACCTTGAAACATGAAATGAAACAGACTTTGTTCAGCACTGTGTGCTGAATCTATTGAAATCTTGACACTACGCAGGGCATCGGCCCACTGACCTCCAGCTCTGGTTTTAACACTGAAAACTTTTTTTTCTTTTTATTATTAAAGTATTCTGTTATGATTAATTTTTGACATTTACATGTCAGGCAATCTTAGGCTAATTCCTAAACTACCTGCCCAACCTTTTAAAACTCAGAAGGACTCAGAAGCCCAAGTTTACATTTAGTCATTCCAAGTGATAACCATTTTAACTATGACTTAGGTACTGAGTCTTAACTACTTGCTCAGACACACTCTATATAACTGCTTGTGAGAGAAACCCACCCCTCCATCTGCAAGTCTTTTACAGCCCCAAGAATCTATCCACAAAGGGAGAGCTTGAAAGAGCATTAATAATAAGAGAACAATCTGATCCTTAATTGTTCTTTGCGGCTTCAAAAATCTACCCCTTAAAGAAAAATGGCTTTAATTTCAAAAAAGGCACAGCATTTGTAAAGCATTGTAAGACTTGGTAAAAGCAAAATTTGCCTCCTTAAAGTCAGGCCGTTTTTTAAAGTGACTAATTGTGGATATAGGAATCTAAAATTCAGGTATGTAAATATTTTGAACTTAATTTTTAATACAGGCTTTTCATCCTTACTAAACCAGAGAATCTTGGTGAGCTCCACTACCGCATTGCTATTTCGATGCGGCAACACTGAATCATCTCTATCACTTAACACATCCATTCTTAATATTGCTGAACTTATACAATTCACACTGGCATCATTAAGCTCCAGTCAGAATTACAGAGCACCCTATACACTTGAACCACAGTCAACAGGATTTGCAAGGGCACAAATGAACTCTTTGTGCTTTGACCCTAATAATTAACTGTGGACACAGAATGTCTAATGGCCTGCTGTTTTTGAAACTCATCTTAAACGGTCTTTTAACTCTGCTGTTACAATTTCAAGTCTCTTTATCCTTGAGGAAGATGTGAAGGAAGAATGGAAAGCTGTCTTAGAATGTGCTACTGAATTGCAACTAAAAATGGAATTTTGTTGGTATCTCACAGGTCGGTTTTCCTTTTTACCAATGTTGCTACTGGTTTAGCCCAAGATCTTTTACAGCAATATAACACATCCATACATTTGTGCATACAGCTCAGCGTGGACTTCCATGGACTACCTGGAGCTTTGGAATTCATGACTATTTGTCCTCTCTGTGATACTCCATTTTTCACCAGTTTTTTACGCTCCAGATACAAAGCAAGTTTGACACTTAGAAGCAGCACTGTCTGTCCTGGGTTGGAACATGTTTTGTGGCAGATTGGGGTAGGTCTTACTATTATTTTCAAACATGCATTTTTAATTCCTTTCCAATGCAAGACAAAAGGCCAGCATTAGCAGTGCTTAGTAGCAAGCTGCAACCCAAATGAGAACTGTGCTCCCCAAACAATCAGTGCATTTTTAGAAGGCACCTTCCTAGAAGGCAGCAACTGGGTTAGACTACTGACCACCACAGTATAATTGGTTTGTTTCTTAAAAAACACACACACCCACACAACAATTCGACTACCACCACCAAAATTTAAATACTCATCTTTGCACTGAGCAGTGGTGTATCAGTTTTTCGCACTTCTAAATCACTTTGCATTGGGGGAACCTGAAGCTGCTTTCATGAACAAGCCAAGCTTCACTGAACTCTTGTGAGCTGGTCACCCACTGTGCTAGTGCCAAGCAGAGGCCATGACAGGCTTTAGTGATTTGCAAAGGCAGGCAGGTATTTCAGCAGCTGAGTTTCACATGTGGGCTCATCAAGTTCACGCCACCAACATGCCACACAAGATACAAGAAGATTTGTGCAAGGTCTGTACTCACGCAGAAGTTGTCTGCATATCGTGCCAGCTTTTGCTAAAGTTTTGCTTCAGTTCATTCATCAGACTTATGCCAAGCTTTTGTTTAATTTCCACCAGGTGCTTTTCTTTGGCTGCTAATACTTGCCGCAAAGTTGAGATTTCATCCTCTAGCTGAGTAAAGAAACAAAGAGGAGGAGAAAGAAGAAAGGTGTTAGTTTGCTCCACAGAAAGAGAAACTATGTTAAGAGATGCAATGAGTGTTCCGTGAACTTGCGTTTTTCATACATGTCTAGAGACAGAAAGAGATGTAAGTGCTTGTGCAGATCAGAGAGATCCATCTGGAACATGGCTGATGTTTCCATTCCACTATAAATAATGTCTCTCTGCCGTTTCTGTGTATGCACACACACCTGATATCATCTGCATTAGGACTTCACAGATACTAAAACATCAGTTTTTCATTCACAGATAAAAATGGAAATTGGCAGAAGACTAGACAATTCAGACAGAATTTTTTTAAGTATATATTTCCAGCTTTTTAGTCTTCTACTCACAAAAAAAAGTTCTCATCACAAGAATTTTACTACTATGCTGTAGGCCCTATGTATTCCAAAAACCTAAAACAAAAATACATAGGAAAAGGACTTCTAACCTGAGTGAACGTGAGATCCTACCTGAAGGAGGGACGCATCCAACAGGCACAGCGGCTCAGCCTTCCCAGAGCCCCCGCTCATCAGTCCCACTGCGCAAATTCAGGCCAGCCCAAACCCAGGGATGTCGCTCTCCCTGCAGTGGGCATTATTTCAAATGCATTCAAACCAAAACATTGCTTCATCAAGGCATTAGGCAGAGCACTTGGCTGTGAGCAGGACCCACCGAAGCGTCTGCCCCGGGCTCTGCAGCCTTACCCCATTGCGTTGAGCTCTGCGCCAGGGAAGCGCTGAGCCGGCCATGCTTGGAGCTCCTGAAGCTGGCGAGGGCGAGCGGCACGAGAGCAGCTGCCTTGCAATTCACATTCAGAAGTTCCCTTACTAACTGTGTTCCTTCCTCCATATGTTAGTAGGATAACATATGTCAGCGTGTCTGATTACCATATGTCAAGTGCCCTGGAGTGACGGCCTTGCTGTGATTTAGCTCCATAGGTGGCTGACCATGAGGCGGGCACCAGCCGAAGCACTTGCTGACCTCCAGGGCTATATTTAGGAGGTCAGCATTACTTTTATCTTGCACACTCCTTCGTTCTGCTTCCCCGTAAAACTGGCTGCAAGTTCATTGTTCTTCGAAATGTCTCGCTGTTTAATCTTCCACCTCTCAGCTTCTCCTTTGCCACTGGAACCGGCTATCTAAATTATTCAAGCAGCTCAGGAATTAGGCAGTAAGACTATGAACACAAAGCAAAATCACAACCTCAGGTGTCCACCAATTTCTGTGATGCCAACACTCCAGCACTAGAATACACAGCGATCCCAAACTGCTTTTTTCTTCCCCCTATCCTTGATGCTCCATCATATCCCTAACAAGAAAATGGAACACTGTGGTTTCTAGGAGGGTAACTCTGTAAACACAGAAAGAAGAAATCACAAATTTCAGCACTCCTTGGATGACAAAGTTTAGAATCCCCTTTAACTATCTCCTAACCACAGCAAACCTGTTAGTGCACAAATCTGCCTCAGTAATACGATTAAAGAATTTAATTTAAATCAACACCAGTGTGCTTACAGGTACTTAAGCATTACAGCTTTCCATATGGGCTAGCAGTAGGCTGATCATTATGTACCTGGATATGTGAGGATTCAGAGGCTTCTATTACAATTATTTCCCATCTGCTCAGTTGAATAGACACCTAAAGCTGTAAAGCCTTAAGCAAGCATTAACCCTGTGCTCAGTGGCTTAGGTATGAACAACATTTTTGCCCATATTAAAGATAGTAAGTCATTTTTCTTTAGAGAACAGAGTCTGGATTCGAATTTACAACATCCTCCTGAAATTGTGTCTTTGTAAAATAATGGTACGCACAAAGTTTCCCTGAAGTGCTCAGATATAGGTAACTGAAGACTGAATGTAGGCAGAATAGGTTGGGGACTTAAAGTGGAATCTCCAACATCATTTAAGCACGTTACAATCCTAGCCCCCACGGAAGCTGGCATCACCTGCTTAGGGATTTTTGAAGAGTTCATCATTACAATTGCAAACTCCCTCATGAAAGTAGAGCTTAGGTCATCAGAAATACAAGCTTTCAGTCTTCATTTTTCCCTCCTCTGCGAGGGCAACAAATACAGACAAAGTTCCTGCACTTTGCAGGCTTCAGAATCATAGTTAATAGAGTTTTCTTCTTTCCTCTGTTACTACATGGGACCCATAAAAATTGGAAGAAGAGCTGATGCTGGTAGAGTGTCCCAGTTAGTCCAGCGTACAAATTTAAATAAAGTGTTTTCCCCTGGTTTGCTTCTGTTTGATGATTTTAGGACAAATTATGAGTTTTAAGGGGTTCAGTATCTTTTCAGTTGGTGGCACGTCTTAAACAGTAAACATCCAACATGTAATTTTTTCCATTTCTTTCAGCAGACGTTCATAAGCAACTAAGAAAACAAACTAGATGGAATATCTATGCAGTGAAGTGGAGCATTCTGGATAAACTAGTACTTAAAATAACTAAATTCATACTATCTTTATTCTGAAACATACAGTATTATTTAAAATATGAAAGAGAAAAAACTCCAATAATGGTTAGAATAAATATTCACTGAAGAAAGGCTGAATGCTAAGTTGAATATTCATTAGGTAACTTTCAAGAATCACAGTAGTAGGTAATTAAAACATTACAGAGTCCCAACTGAAAACAGAAGACAGCATAGCTGAATATGTTATTTCTAAATTTAAGAAACTTTTTTTTTTTTTTTTTTCTGCACTACACCACCCAGCGTATAGCATCCTCAGCTAGCTATTGATGCAGCCCATCTGGTCAGGGAAAGCTGAACCAGATAAAAAGCAGTAAGAAAAAATATTTTCATACAGATCAGTTCCTAGATGCAGTGCTGAGCACTACACAAATGCCTGCACAGCACAGGGAGCAGGAACAAGGGCAGAAAGTAGAGAAGAAAGGAAGGCAGTGACCAACTAAACCAGCACCAGCAGCTTGCTGGTTCAACATGTAAAGTCAGAGGCACAAACCACTGCTGAAATGAAGGCAGGCAAGGCTGTTTCTGAGCATGAACAACCTGAGGGAGAAACTTCACCAGGTACTGTTTAAAGAAATAAAAAGCGAGTTAAGCCAGCAATGCTAGAGGTGAACATACACAGGAAGGGGTAGAAAGTCTGGAAGAGATTGCCATAAAACCTCTCTCATCACATAGCTTAGGCTTCAAATAGCCAGGATTCTCGGCACGGGGTGAAACCCCTTCATCATCACGTTTGCTCCTGCAGCAGCTGGACTGCAGACAGCATCGATCTGCTTCTCCGGGGCAGGACTGAAGCTCTGCTTTGCTGCATGGATGGAGCCTCTAAGAAAAACTGGTGAGGGCATAGCAGAAATAGACAAAAAAGGTAATAAAGAAGGATGAGCTACTTCACTAGTAGGGTGCTTATAACAAAAAAAAAAAAAACAGCAACTCTGAGGGAATACATGATAACTTAGAGTAGTTTGTGAGCAAGAAAATTACTTCTTGCTTTATATCTTTCCAATAAGCAAGATTATCTTCTCTGTGTTGTTCTTACAGTGGGCTTACAGAAGAATTGCCTCTTAACAAAGCCAATCCACTGGCTGATTATTGTTACCCAACAGTTACTCCTTCAGAATTGCTCGGCAGTGCAATATGCATACCAACGCACTTAAGAATATTTGTAAGAAAATGGGACTACCTACTACGGCATCTTACTATTTTTTTCAGACAAAGTAGTAAACTGTTAATAGAATAGTCCAATGCAAAAAAATAACAGGCATTTTAGCCTTGTTTAGCCTTGTAGATCTTGTAGCTCAAAGTTTAAATCTCCAGGCTCAGCGGCTGTTGATATGTAAGTGTACTTGGGTGAGTGTCTCCTAGTGACACCAAGGATGCTCATAAATAAAATTACCCATAAATTTGAAGAAACAGGCACTCATATTGTTCCTCACATTGAGAATAAATACGCAGTAACACTCACAACTGAAATTAGAGCATCTGGACCAGCCGGGAAGCCTGTAGGTCAAATCAGAGAGCTACTCTGGTGAAGGTTACAGGAGGGGGAAGACAGCAGGGAGTACATGACTACTTTGATGGGGAGAATGGAAGGACAACAGATGGCAGTAACTGGGATAGCCAGAAAACCTCAGCCCTGGACTCAGGAGACTGTACCACCCCACCCCACCCCACCGAGGGATAAAAAGAAGGAAAAGAAAATCTGCTTCTGACCTTGTGTAAAGCTCCTGGGCTACAATTAGCTTGCTCCTTACTCAAATTTTCCAGACCTTTCTAAGAATAATTATCTACTTTGTTTTGTTGTTCAAGGGCAAGCTGTACACCAATAAATTGCTATGAGCAATATGGGAGGTAATTTAGAGATCAGTTAAGATCATACTATTTGAAAGGCAATCTCTCACTTCTTATTGCCTTTTGGTAGATAAATTAAATATGTCTACTATGAGACATTGAGAAGACTCAAGTCCCACAGGAACCAGCAAGCAGACAGGATGTGCAGAAACTCATGGATGAGCTCCCTTGGAAAGGGCTAATTCAGATCTTTTGTATTACTTCCTTCCATCACGCTTAAGTCCCTTTCACCAGAAAAGTGTACAGAAAGCAACAATGAATCAGGGAGGAAAAGCCAATGACAAATGTGACGATTCCAGTCTTATTGCTGTGTGATGAGCTGAATACATAAAGTAAGCTTCCCTCTTGCTGATTACCGAAGTAATAAGATCAAAGAAGGAACAAGTGATGTAACAACTCAGAGAAATCAGGCTTGATACGCCACAAAAATGAAATTAAATCTCTTTTTTTTTGGTCTCACTAGGAAATTGTAAACCAGCATTAAAGTTGAATGACTTGAAAGTTATTAGGAATATGACTCTCATTAACAGTATTTAATATTTTGTTATAGGAAGGAGAGGGATTAATCTGTGCAAAAGAACCATTCTCTGCATGTGTCTTTCACAGCAGCAGATGCTTCACAGAGCACTGAGGAAGAATGGACTTAGGAGGAAATACTTTTTCCCTAGACAGCTTACATTTTGGGGGCATATGCTCATGGTTCCAAACTTTCAAATTCCTACCATTCAACTTGACTGACTGTACTTTTGTTATATGTTGTTTCCAATCTATTGTCTTAACCATTCTTTATTTCAGCCAAGATAAATGTCCTCCTCCCTCATACAACTGTGACTTCTGTTATTTCTCTCTTATTTAAAATAATTAAATCTTCATTTTATTCTCATTTACCCTTTCCTACTTAGAAACTTCACTGCTGTTTCTGCAGTCTTTAGCAGAACTGAAAAAAAAAAAAAAAATTGAATCCACTCTTCCATTGCAGGCTCAATTAAAACAAGCTCCTTAACATTTACAATAAAAAGGCCACACAGTTCATTCAGGCTTTCCTCCCAACTTCTTGTTAACTATTACTTTTCAAACCTCATCACGGCATTTTGAGAAGTTGTGGTGTCATGACATGCTGTGAAGTTCTTTACTTGTAAAGAAAACAAAGCAGAACAAAAACACAACCCTTTCTAAATATATCAGTGCTAAAAGTAAGCAAAATAACAGCAAATTGTTTGCAATCATCACTATTCTGAAATCATCAACAGCTTTTCCTTTGAGCATCATACAAAGAATCTTTTCCATCAGGAGTCACACCACAGCAGCACAATTCCATTGATCCAGTAGGAATAACAGTTTTCATTCTTCATAAATTAAAAGTTTACAAATAAAGACAATTGGCATTTGTTGACCAAAATGACATATTTAACTTTATCTCTATGATCAGCAGGTAAAAGATGATTTACCTTCCAAAAATATCTAAGGAAATGAATCATTTTACCTACATCCAGCATAGAATAACTTTATTAAAAGGAAAAGCATGCTTTTATGATGTGAACTTCATATAATTAGCACGTCCCTATTTCAGGAAGTAGAAAAATTAACACCTACAGAGATTCGCATTCGTTACCTTAGCTAGCTCACTCTTTAACTCTTCTTTCTCTTCTTCAGAAATCATACTGGTGAAGTCGACATCAGTGACTACGTCTTCATCTGCTTCCTGCAAAGACTGTGTTTCCAACAGGCCTTAAAGTAAAGAATTAAAAGGTCAAGATAGCTATTATCGATCATTTCACCTATGATACTGACATTCTCTAAAAATAAATGGTCAATTTAATGTTCACTTAAAAATAAATAAAATAAATAAATATCTTTTCCTGCTAAAGGTCATTTGGATCCTACCTCTCTGGTTCTGGAAAGCTGCGGCCCATGTCAGATGAGAAATGCTGTACAAAATGAGCTAATATATAAAGCCAGCAATCTCACCAAGAAAGCAATCACCTTGGTTCCTACTAATCCATGCACGGGCATTTCCTCAATTTTAACAGAAAATAGAAAAAAAAAATGATTTTGCCCTTCAAAATAGAAAGTTAATTAATGTGGATCACTGATGGGACAATGACAATAGCACACTGAGCTGTATAGCAAGTACTCAGTCAAATTTTCTTTTAAAAATATTTCCAATTGTAGCAATTTGAGAACCTTACAGATGAACACAGTTTGCAGAAGCAATTGCCATACCTACTTTTTGTACATGTCCAAATGTCTTGAGAAGCTTACCTTATCTCCTCATCTAAAACTGGGAAGTGTCACCTCTTACCTTCTGTTACTTTCTTCATCTGGCTATCAAAGGTCAATATGAGAATGTATGATAACTAAGCTAAGCGCATACACAAATGCTTTTAAGACCTGGACCTGGTTGGTATAATATATTCAGAGGAAACAAAATATATCTCATCTCCCTATTATCTAGTTTAGAAAAGAATGACTTCCATAGCCTCAGTCATTAAGAACATTCATTCTTCATAGACCATAAACAACACAAACACTTCAAAGCATCAGATAAAATAATCTCTCCTTCAGCACTTGTTTTTAGAGGTTCTCAACCTGCTTGTGGTGTGAAAGAAAACTCTCCTCCAGGATACATCCCCAGTAGGACTTTTCCCTGTATTTCATCTCTCTAAATGAAAAATATCCACCTAGGCCAACTCGTGACATCTGTGTGCTATGTAATGCGGAAGAGACAACCTTACTGGAGGTTCACACAGGGCCATATATTCTATCACAGAGACCAGAAGTGTGTCATTCATTAAGTTTGAGCAGCACAGAGTTTTCATAGGTTTCATAGTTTTTGTGCATGTCCCATGGAGAAGGCAAAACTCCCTCCAGGTTTCTGTCATTTCTTCCACCTGGAGTCCCTAACATTCCTGGATTTCCTGCTATTTAGCAGAGTGGAGCCGATTTGATTCCTATCATCAGCCTCACTACAGAGCACTACAGGGTGAGTTCAGCTGTGTTAATTATCCTCTCCCTCAAGTGGGAAGAGAAAAGGCAGCAACACAGGTGCTGAACCCCCGCCTGGCACCACATGCAAGCAAAGAGTTTGCATACGCACCGAAGTCTTTAAAAAGGGAAAGCATATAAAAGAAATTTATACCTTAGTTACTATCCCCCAGTTGCCAGGAAAGCCCATATTTCAAAAGTCACAATAAAAGATAAACACCTTTTATACGTGCCATTCAGCAGGAATAATCTCAAATTACTTTTATTAGCTCTCCTCCACTCCTAAACACAATCGCTGTTTTGTACTTGTTTCAGGTTTAACAGCAGTGCTGGGGGAAGGGGCTAAGCTTACTCCCCATGGTCTTGGAAGCAGGCTCTCTTCTCAAGGATGGAGTAGGAGCAGAACAAGACAGTTCTGAGAAGCACAGGGAAAAATCTAGGAGAATGGGGTTATGGCTGAAACAGCTTAAGGAAAATTTAAGAGCAGAAATTACAAAAGATATGAGCTGAGGAGATCTTGGGGAAGTTGAGAAATGGGAGGCAGAGGGGATAACACTAGTTTGAGATTGGCTGGATAAAGGGAATTGCTGGGCAATGGATAGACAAATATGGAAGCTAACAGAGTCTCAGACCACCAAAGACAACTGAGTGACACTGAAGTAGATGAACAGGCAAGTTCAAAAGCTTGCAAATGCAGTCCATTCCAAAAAACCACACACATGACAGTCTTTGCGTAAGACTTTGAGGTCCCAATTCTAATCTCCTGCTTCTCATTCAAATTCCAAAGCACCTAAAATTCTTGTCTGATCCCTCAATCTCTAATCATCACTGTCTTTCCACTAAGGCTTCACTCCAGTCATCTCACAGGTCCAAACAGTTTCCAAATATATATATTTTTAAGCCTTTTTAGATATATGTGCCTATTTCCCCTCTCATGACGACAAAGTCCAATGTTAGATTTTTCTCCTACAAAAATGTAATGAAAACAGTCAGCCTGGTAAAGATTAAGATTTAACTGACAGAATGCTAGATGAGTTTATCCTTATATGAAATATCAGAGAATATATTAGTATTCTTACACTCGAATATTAAGCTTAACTGATTTCATTGCATTTAAACTCACAGTAATTCTACAGCTCTAAGATACGTGACACTCGCCAGACCAAAACATTATGGATCCTGAATCCTGCTGAATCAAAGTCAAGTTCTGTGCAGTCAACAGCATCGCTAAGGCAGCAACAGAAAGCAGAGCGCTTGTAATCAGGACATATTTTCATGTGAAATGGAGCACAATACAGGTCAGCATCACCCTGCTAAGTTCAGACTCCAGCTGCATGAATACAGACCTGTTCTCAGCTAGGTAGCCATGCCGAGCTACACAGCTCTTCCACTCATACGATTGTGGTGACGTGATCAAGACCGAGCTCTGGGATGAGCCCTCACAGGACTCTGCCTGGGGGTGGAAACCTGGCCCACCTCCCTCAATCAGCTGACCCAGACAGCCCCTCTTCTGGTGGCCTGAGATTGTTGGGGACAAGATCTGACAGTCCATATGGGCTCACCCGGTCTCACATTCCTAAAACAAGTTACACTAAGAACATATCCATGTGTGGCTCGCTCACTCTCCACAACGAGGCACACCTGCGAGTGTCTGAACCTGTGTTCCTCCAAGGGCAAATGAAAAGCTCCCATGAAGGAAACGAAAGCACAAAGCAGGGTATAAATCAATGCAAAAGCTTTGCACCATTTTTAGGAGGTCATGGTACCTGGTGTCATATATAATTAGATAAAGCATACAGGAAAGATCAAAGTGTAGGATTGCCAGAAATTAGAAACTGCTAATGATAAAGAAGGATCCAACTCAAAAAGATTAAACAGGCAACAATATACAGAAAAAAGAAGGGGGTGGATGGGAAATACATTTAATGGGATCTTTTAAAAGATCCACATGACAAGAGAACACAACAACTCTGCGAGGAGTTACAGGATGCTGAAACTTTCCACGGGCATCTTGGCATTCTCACCAAAGGTCATGCTGGTCATGGCTGAGACTGGAAGTAGAAGGTTTACAGTCTGCTGCCAAACTTGATTTAACTTGGAGCTGTACCCATGCCTGCTACTAGGATTTTTTTTAATTACACAATGAAGTGATGACAAATTAACTTTGAAACTATATCACTCTAAGCTTTCCACAAAGTTTAAATCAATCAAAGAATATAATGGTAAAATCTGTCAGAAATTTTTACACTACCCATTCAGGTGTCCAAAGATCAGCCGCATGCACTCATTTTCATCAGTGGGTTTTTTTTTTTAATGTATTTTCTCCATATTCCTCACATGCTCATTTTGTAGAGGATTCCACATCAAACTAAATCTTTTATGTAGATTTTGTAAAAGAGAAAACAATACTGACAGCGATGTCTGTTGAATAAACCACAGGGGTAACAAAATTAAAAGAAAATCGGATTTTATGTGCTTTCAGGGAAACGCATAGATGATGATCCTTAGTGTTATAACCAAACACTTAGTAGAAAAGCCCTTTTCTTGCTCTTATTCTCTTTATCATCTGTGTACACAGTTTTCAGCATATCTGTTTCCTGACCAATTAATAATAGCATACCTAACTTGTTATCTGGTACTCGTGTCAGTGAGAGAACATGATTAGAAGCACAATAAGCAATGACAAGCTACAACTTCATTTGCCATGTCACTACACTGTCACTAACAGCACAACACAGTATGTAGGAGTATCGTTGCTCAACAAGTGTTGGAAAACACTTGTTAAAAAATTTAAATTGCAATTAAGTCTAAGTGATGAAACTGTAAGCAAAACAAAGGAACTGTCCAGACACTGCATTAGTGTCTGAGCTTCCTTACAGTGTCAGTCTTAATAACAGATACAGAGACGGGGGAAGATGGGGGAGATGAGAAGAGACAAGAGAGTAGAAACAGATCAGAAGCATATACAATAAAAAACTAAATTGACTGTAAAATTTAAGTTGGAAGATTTTCACTGCTATTTTTTTCTACTTAGAATATATTTTGGGAGAACTCAAAGGGAAAATATTCTCTTATTTAAGTAAACAGACTACTTGAATGTTTTCCTTTGCCTTTGGTCCTAACTAAGCTGAGACCAAACTGCTCAAGCCTTAGCATAGAGTCTGTCTTTTTCCTAAAGGACTTGGATGAATTGGGTAAAAGTGACAAGAGCAGTCATGACAAACAAACAAACAAACAAATAAATCTTATTAAAGGTAGGTACCAAGCTTTGACCTAGAATCTCTTCTTCCAAACAAAAATCACTGAAACATCCAGCAATGCTTGACAGGCGCATCTTAAACATTTATCCAAACACATATAGCTGTCCTTATATGAAATAATAATGGGACTGGCCCAGGGAGGACAAGGGCGATACTGCTTTCCAAGCTGTAACTATGAAAACACAGAGCAATTGTTGTGCAGTGTAGCAGTGCAATGACAGCAGATGCTTCTTTCCATTATGTCAATACTGAAAGTAATGACAGTATTGTGCCACTTACTGGGCTTCCTACAACCATTCTGTACAACTTTCCTTGAGGTCAGGGATAAGAAAAAGATGCCACAAGTGGAAGGGCTATATCACATCTTATCTTTCTTCTCTCAGAAGAAAAAGAAAAAAAATGATGAAGTCACTATGGTATAATGGGGAATGGAAAAGTGGATGACACTGAGTCACAAAAGAGACTTGTTCTCTACAAATAAGGTACCCTAGAAACTGCAACAGACTGCATAAAACAAACGAAGGAATAAAGCATACATAATCACAGTAGAGAAAAAGAAATGCTGGGAAGATAAGAGCTATGACATGGAAACTCTGACAGTCAGAGGTGGAAGTTGTCAGTTAAATTTTTTAAAACCACTTTTACACACTAAAAATAACAAAGGCACATTTTTCTCATCTCAGAATAGACAGACATCTTTGGTCTCATCCTCAGCTGGGAGATGTGACTGAGATCCCATCAATTGTATAATTGAGCTCATACATCTGCTTCACTGAACCAAAGTCACAGAAACTTCATGACATGATTTAATAGCCTCTTTCCTAAGAAAGGATCAGTTTATTGTTTTTCTCTAAACCCAGATGCAAAAGAAAAATCATTAGACAGAAATCTAAATGCAGTATGATTACATTCACAAGACTCCTCAACTAATTTCCAAAGAAGTATCAGCGCTGAAAGAAGCAATAAAATTATGTGGATTTTTTTTTGTTTTTGTTTTTTTTTTTTTTTATTAAGGAAGAAACTCTTCAAGTAATTGCAATATCCTCTAGGTCACAAAAAGCGTAAGTAAAATGAGTGAAATCTTGCTGGGGTAAGTTGCTTTCTTTTCTCAGCACACAGAGCAGAAGTGTCACCTTGCCTCCTGCGGATGCTCTCTCCCTTCCGATGGGGTAACCTTAACTGGAAAACATGCACAATGAGCAACTACAACAAGGCACACAACAGGTTCTTTATTCTCCTCATCTGGAAGTCCTAATTCTTACTGCTTTTATACAGCTGAAACTTTTTAGCACCATTACCTGTACTAAAATACAGACTTACGAATGAGGAAGTGAGAAGGGCTAAGTTACATCCCCCTACATCTGCTCAGCCTTTTCCACTGGGAGGTAAGGATTGCAGCTTTAAGCACCAGGCCCAGCTTTCTGCACGCTGCCTGGCACGACGGGCCCGTGACCCGTGACTAAGGCTCGCAGGCAGCATCACCGTTATAACAACACACTAATAACAGTTATTCCTGCTCAGAGGAGTGTGGGCTCACTTGTGTCCCCAGAGCCTTCTCGGAGGCTGGCGTTAGGCCCTGTGAGAGCGCACAGCCGGGTTTCCCAAAGGGAACTTCACCTAGCCTTCGATATACCTAACTGATAACAACATTTAAAAGCTAATAATAGCAACAAAAATAGAGTTTATTTAACTTTACATTATTTTACACCCACCCGCTTACCAGAGAGGAAGTCCATATATTCCCTTTCATAAGCCTTATATCAAAATAACTCCATTTGTTAAAACAAACACAGTAAATGTATTGAAAAGCAGCTTTAAGTCAGTGCCACCTTGCCTGCTGCAAATGCCCTGCCTTGCACAGCGTGGCAGCCATTCCCATGAGAAGTATCTGATAAACTTAGCAGGACACTCTTATTTTCTGGACAGGCTGCAGAAAATACTTGACAATCAGTAAAGCACTGTGTATCCACGCCTGCTCAATGCAAAGTCTCCTTAGTCTTTTCATTCCTTTTTTAGGCAGCACCTTGAACCACAAAATGAGTTATTTATTATTCTGCCTTTAATGTTAAGGCTTCCACAGTTCTTGGCATCGTTCATTTTGCACTGATGCCCACTCAGTGTTTTGTACCATGTTATTACAAAGCAATGTGTTGGCTTAGTGAGGTTGTGGGTGGAGGCATCTGGGGCTTAGGGTTCTGGGTGTCCGGGCTGTTCCCATAGAAAGGGACTTCTCAGCCTCTCCACTTGGGTAGGGTTTCAAGAGGATAAGGCTGCTCCAGTCAGAACGACTTACACAAATACTCCAGGATGAGAGGCTGTTTATTGGACCAGGACGCACAGGCAGGCACTTCCAGCCACAGTGGGCTGTCTCAGTGCTATCTTTCATGTCCCTGATTTACCCTGGAGTGCCAGCCACAGTGGCAGCCACCACCGACAGGGCATGATTTTCCTCCTTTACAATCAATGGAGAAGATCATCTCTAAACCAAAGAGGGTCAAAATTGCATAAGACCACATTCAATATCACTCAAATATCTGCCCTAATCCATACCGATCACCCACCCTGGCATCGTGTCTATCATAACTTCTCCTAAGCTACCTTAAGAGGCTCCTAGAAGGGAACACAGGGCAATCTCCTACTTCGCACCCCCTACTGCCTCGTTTGAGAAGACTTTTCTACAGACATTACTGCAGAACAGACACATTTCTGAAATAAACTTATATTCCAGTGTTTATATCTGATAATATCTTCCATTCGTGCCTTCATCCCTTCTCAACCTCTTTGTTAAAAATCTTAGTCTCCACAACTTTTCCACAATCCTTCAATCCCTCTGGCAGCACTAACCTATAACTCCGGTACTAACCATTTGCCCTTCAGGTCACATTCACTCTCCGTATTTCAGTGAAACTTGGGCGTGACTGACTTTTTTCTGGATCTAGTTCTAAAACTAGTTCCTGCCTTTGAATCTCTCCAAAAAAGCTACGAACTGTTACCATTAGATAGTCGTCTTTATTCCTTGTGCTTAACATGGACATAATCTCCACTGCTCTTTATCTAGAACGTCTTTCCTATGCTTCTCTAGTTTTTATTATTTTGAAGCAATTCAAAACAAAAGCAAGAGACATTTTTTCTCTACCTATAGCATCTCACTTCCCATATCCTGACAGCATCTGCTATTTAACTCCCCCCATCAGTATAGCTATTCAAGTGATTGCTCCTTCTTCACCATTCTCTTTTCTTCGTCATCAAAAGTGTTTCCATTATCTGACTCGTGACATGACTTCAGGATTTACCTGCAAGGCCATTTAACTTCACCGGTTCTTTAGGCTTCCCACATGAATATAATAGCGTGTAACACTAGTTAGATAGTTTAATTGCATGGCAAACATCATTCTCCCCGATTATGACTTTGATTCCTTCCTCCCACAATAAGGTAATAGCTGCCATCTGCCTATTAAAATACTTGAAGCAGAAGTAAGCATCTTCTGTTCCCAGCATAATTGCCCCTCTAACTCTGTAACTCTATACGCATTTTATTCATCTCTAAGGAAAACCTGATTCTTTTTTTTAAATAACCTCTGATTATTTTTAATGAAAATTTAGCAGGCAGCAACCCCGGCCCCATACAGAAAGAACGCTGAACAGCTGAAGCCGTCAGAAGACGCTCCAGTTAAACAGATTTGCTCAAGTCATTCTGTAAAAATTTACAGGCTTTTCCTAGAGTGCCTTGCCTGAGATCTACTCAGCAGAGTTAAGAAGGTTTTAATTAAAATGTGAAACACAAAAAGAGGAATTAGATAGGCACCTAAAATATATGAGCCAACAGCAGCATGACAAGTTATTTCCAAATTCCCCCAAAGCACAATGAATACGATTATTCCATGGAAGTTACTCAACGGTATTTTAAAACTTCAAGATAGTTATCAGCAGCTTTCTGGCAATTGCAAACTGTGTAAACTCCTCGAGCTTCATGCAGGTGACAAGGCAACTTCCTTGAACAGGTGAACACAGTAACTGGCCTTTTCACAGAACAAGCAAGGAAAGCACCAGCTCCCACCATTCACTGCTTACAAACCATCACAGAGGGCAACTCCACACAGCTTTTTAATGCTGCACCATGGGCACTGTTCCCCCTGCTTTTCACACTTAAAATTTCTAAATTAGTTAACTGGCAGCTATTAGTTGTAACTTCCAAGTGTGGCACAGGTGCTACAGAAAGCAGTACCCTCTTTGCATAGGGAAAGAGGGATGGTGTTTCACAAATCAAAGCAGAGCCCAGATAAGAAACAAGGCTGTACAAATGGAAAATAAAAAGAGAAATAAATGGGTCATTCGTGGCCATTGCAGCTCTTCTTGGTCTTTCTGTGCACTGCCTGCTTATGTGAGCTTCCTGGATCTTTGTTCAGTGATTAAAACACAAAATTGCCTAAGAATTGTCCATTAGTTGGACAACGGACTATGTGAAAGAAGCTATTCTATCCAGTCACAGGAAACCCACATGTAACCATGTTTTCCTCTTCTTTCTGTAAAACTTCTAAATTTTACTGCTGTGTCACTGAGATGTTGTAACTAAATGCTTCATCATCATCACTTGCTATAAGCACAGCAAAGGTAAAACAGGACCAGCAGGACAGGGAGCATGGGAGACCCAGAAGGAGACCTTTATCACCATGGCAGACATTGCACTCGAGTGTCACTTCACAGATGTCCAAATCTTCGCACTTGTTCTGCACTTTTAGGTAATACCTGCAAAAGGTCCCCAATACTAACATTATAGAACAAAGGGACACAGCGAATAAGACTGGGCACAAGAATAGGAAGGTTTAGTATTAAAGTGCAACCAGCACTTTGATCCTTGCGCCTCAAAGACATCTCAGCAGCACTACCTCTATCCCAGGGACCAAAGCAAATCGACAACCATGCCCAAGGTTTTAGAGAAACTCAGTGTCATACATGACACTTGAACACAGATTTTTCTAGTCCTCTTTCACTCTTTCCAGTGTACATTTAGAGAATGCTACAGTAAAAATGTCAATTTCAGAGAGCAGCAGAATGACTACAAAAGAACAGGCAACTTTTTATTTTTCTAAAAATTGACATTGTGACTGCACGTTTTTATCTGATTTTATTTGGACCCCATAAAAGAAGCCTGCCCAGACCTAGTACTTATTATCCCAAGGTATTTCTGATTAGTAAGGGTCTTATTTAGCCTTAAAACACCTCCTGAAACTGAAGGCTGACTACAGCCTTTCCAAACCCAAATTCCTGGATTATCCTAAAACAAGCTATAAAAAAACTAAATTCCTAAGTACAGCCATGTAGAACACACTTCAGTCACTTTGCAGTCTTCTGCTAAGCTTGTGCCCCAAGCTCCATGCATTCCCGAAGGGCACTAAGCCCCATCAGAAGGGCAGGGGCAGCCTAAGCTTTCCACTAAAGCTTTTGAGAGCGCTGACAGAGAGTATATTTGTGCTGCCTTACAGTAGCATCCTATATAAATGCCCAGTGAAAATAATGAGATATGTGAGGGAAAACAATAGAGCAAGAATTTAAAAATATATATATTGTAAGGACTGGTTTGTTTGTTGTCCCATGTTCTGCATATCGCCATCACTGAAAAACTGGAGAAGTTGCAATGCCTTAGTAAACCAGCCCCAGATTTTCGGGGAGGTGTCTCATTGCAGCTGTTCTCCAAACCTCAGAACATTACAGTCTCAGCTCTTATGCAGCAATGAAACCGCTCATTTCCTCAGCTCAGCAAACTCATTTTCTTCCTGTGACAGGTGTCTCTAAGCTGAAAGTGGCAAAGGTTCAAAAGGGTAAAATAAAAGCACCACATTTGCTTTAAGAACACTTATTTGCTTAAAATCTGATAATATTACTGATAGTTTATTCCATGCATACATTTTCTTTCTATTTAGCATAATTGCTCTTTTATCATTCATCCTTTCTCTGAGCACTTTCGTTAAATATTGAAGAATTCTATTATAAATTAAAACCCTACCATTTTCACTTGACCTCATCTTTAGGGGATCTTCTTAACACGGCACCTGGGACTTCCAGCATGGGGTGAAATACTGAACCTATCACTGGCAGGTTCAATTATCCCAACATCCTCCTGACCCTCTGCAAATCTCTCTCCTGCTCTCTTCCATAGCCGGGCAAAGGGCAGTGAGCAGGCAGAACAAGCACTTGCTTGTAACAGAGTTGTTCCTGAAGCTTTCAAAGCACTAAAGTCCAGGCATTTTCCTTTCAAAGATAGGCTGGGGAATGTGGATGCACCTCTGGCACCAAAAGGAACCAGCAACCACTGCTGGGTGCACCCTTCAAACACGTCAAATCTGGTTTCATCATCTGAGAAGGTTCCTCCAAAAAAGTGATGCGAGGCAACAGGAAGGATATTGGGTGGGCAGATGGACGAGGAGCTGAAAGCTGCACATCAAGGGCAGAAACGGGGCAGGATACAAGGAAAGAAGGAAGTTTGATCATGTCTGAAACTAGGAAAAAAAAAATTGGGAAAGTATCGCAAAAGGAGATAAAGGGATTAAGAAGGAAGCTCTAAGGTTGAGTCATGGAATTCTCAGATAAAAGCCCAATGAACGACACCCACAGCACTCTCAAAGCTAGGGCACAGTTATGGTTTTAAGCCAGTAACAGAACGATGCAGGAGAAAGTCAGTTCAGCTGTGGCTGGACCCAAAGTGTGCTTCGGGACAGGAAAACACAGTCTGGAGTTTCCCATCTTGCAAGCAAAAACACAGTGCTTCCAGGGTGTTTCATTTTAGAAGTGACTGATAGTCATAGGAAGAAAATAAGTATGTTCTTAAGAATTTTTTTATCCCCTAGCCTAAGTACAGCTGAACTGTGTGTTCACAGGATCCACTATATATATGATAATTTAGTTAGGTTACAACTTATGCAAAGTACAATTTTTGATGTTTATTACACATACAGATTCGTCAATATAGAACACAGTTATTTCCTTACAAAAGGATTTGAACATTAATTTCTGCTATTTTCCATCTGGAAGTCTGCCTCGTCCAGTTAGTGCTGAACGCCACAAGAACATACTGAAGTATAATAATAATTCCATTTCAGCCCATGAAATCTCTGTACTGCTTCAGGTTAGAATAACAGAACACTTAGCTTGCCTAACCTTTGGGCATGGACAGATGGATGAATACAATGCCTTGCACAAAAGAACTCCTCCTGTTAGCTATGGCCTCTAGGCAGTACCATGAGGCAACTAATTACACATAACAACTTTTTTGTTGTTGTTTTTTTACAGTCACAGAAAGGTTGATTAAGCTGATTCACGCTGCTCTGTAGAGATGCTGACAAAATTATTTTTCTGCTCTGAAGAAATCTGCATTTTATATTTGCATGGGTATATTTCTTGAACATGCACTTGATCTACTAAGGCATAGCATCCCTTCAGGACAATATAAAACAGCACAAAAAACATAATTATGTCAGAAAGTCCTTTTGAAGAAAATCTTCAAAGTGTTAAATAATGAGCAGCTTGACAGTGCTTTCAAATTTAGAGCTTTTACCTTCTCTTTTCAATGGGAAGGCAATCCCTGAGCAGAGCACACTGGAACAAACTACTCAGGATTTATTTCTCTGTGGGCATCTAACAGTTCCTTAGAAGCAATTCATAAACTCATTAAAATGTATACATATTTCTCCTGCTGCTTAAGCAGATACTTGAATTCAATAGATTTTTTTTTTCCTCCCCAAAGCAAATTGCTACTGTTTTGTTAGCAACCTTCTATGACTATGTTCTGCAAATTACATAGCAGGACTGAAAAATTCAGATTTCTGGCCAGTTCCCTAATGTACTTAATTGAATCCAGCTGCACTCGAGACATTCAGGTTCAATTCTTTTTGCCAGCAAGCTCCATAACTGCTGTAACGGGCACCAAATTAAATCTAGAAGAAGAGGGGCACATTTTGGAACAGAAGTTTCCTGACATGCAAATACCACAATGCTTTTAACTTTCACCGTTAGCGCTTTAAAAGATTAATGTTCTTGTTAAGAAACGGGAGACTGCTCTGAGCAACTTCAGGGACAAAACACACAGATGAGATATAAAGAGCAGGAGGGAAAAAAAAAAACAAAAAAAAACACCTATGAAATGAGGGTAGCCTTGAAGAGTTCGTATTTGCCTGTCAACTACGCAGGATAAGTTTAGGATTACAAAGGAAAGGGAAGGAAAAAAGGAGGAAAAAGCTCCTGCACTGGATGCAGGAAAAAGAAGGGCTAAGAAACTCTATTGAGATAAAACTAACACAATACAAAATATTCTCATTAGCCAACTGACACTCACTCCGATGAGGAATGTGTTAAAGAAAAAACACCTTCCCATGACAGCAGCAACCCTACAGAGACGCAGTAAAAAAGCTGCTGACCAAAACAAAGATTAGCAAAACACCCTGCTGGCTGTACTTAACAAACACTAAGAGTATTCACCTTCCTGATCAGGGAGACGAAGTAACTGACACTAACGCAGCCCGTTATCTCGCTGACTAGAGCCGGACGCTGTTTTGCACCAATTCAACACAGCAAGAAGTGACCCAGTCCTCTACCACGTGCACCTGTTCTCAACAAGAACGTGCCTGCTCCTTACTTCTGTTTATTTTACAGGCGACAGAGTGTTTTCTAACCATCCTGCTTTTTAAGAAGTAGTTTTCTGCCCGCTGCCTTGCCAAATAAATAGTTTTATTGCCCACTTGGAGGTCTGGGCTTACGAGCGTGCACCGCCAAGTCGGAGGGTCCTCAGCCCCCACAAAATAAAAGCGAGAGCTGAAGGGCGAGGGAGACCTGTGCGTGTTCAACACCTTGTGCTGGCCCTAAGGCCACCTAAGCCTGGCAGGAAAAGTCTGCTCCGCGCTCCGGCGGGTCAGTTAATTTTACCCAGGGAGAGCCGAGGGGCGCCGGTACCCGGAGCGCGAGCAGCGGCCCGCGATCCGTGACAGAATAAGCACACCTAGCTCTAGCGGCTGCGGTGCAAGAAGCGACCCGCTCGCCTCGCCTCAGGACGGCTGCATTTGCAAAGCCGCAGGAATCTTTTAGCCACCCGATTTTGAAAGGTCGGGGCACGGCGGGCTGCGCGCGGTGCCGAGGCAGAGCGCCCAGCGCGGCGCATCGTCCCGCTCCCGCTCCCGCCC
>VZSV01000023.1:3062493-3083289 GCA_013398735.1 Nothocercus julius | reverse complement strand
GCTGGACTCATCCAGACTCATCCACAGGACCTACTTTGTAGCTTTGCACGGAATGAACCATACAAAAGAATTACACAAAGAATTTTTTTTTATATATACTTTGTGAAGACCTTGAAAGTTACACACATATCAGAACTGTGCCATCTGGCCAAATTAGGTAAATCTGACATTGCTTAAGAGACTGCACAACCTGAGCTTAGTCCAATGCTATCCTCCTTCCCTAAGATCAGTTCTGTAACATATGTATTTATTAATCATAAAGCTCAATACTGTTCTTGTCTTTGACCCAGTGTTCTTTGAAAGATGTCTACTGCTTTATTCTGCAATCCTTATGAAAGAGAGACCCTTGCAGGCTTTGGTCTTAATTAGTCATTACAGAGCACCTTTTATTATGGATTGCATACTTTGCATTGCTATTCAGGCCTCTAGCATCTGGCACCAAGGCAAATTGAGAGAGATTCTTTGTATACCTCTACCTATTTTTAGAAGCATCAACCTTTCTAATGAACAAAGGGACTGACAACTTAATTAATCAAAGGTTTATTTGCATTTTTGCGCCTTTATTTTATACTAGTCTGGATTTTATCTGTTTAATAAGAAGTATCTTGGGTTTTAATTCCATTACAACTGCATTTGCTATCCAAAGAAAAAAAAGAACATATACATATTAAAACATTTTTCATGACTTACCAGAAAGAAAAAGCAAGAAAGCCTTGTCTTATAAACTTATATGATATCAAGCACATATGATTATATTAATGCTGGGCTACGGTGCTAGTCTTTGTCACCAGATTAATGAGAGTCCTCTACGATCTTTTCTACAGCATTCTCCATCTTCAGCTCCACTTCGCATGTGCCTCTCTGAACAGATTTTCCTTTACTGATACTGAAAGATCTATTTTTGCATTTAACTTCTTAAATTTTGGTCAAGTTGTCGCTCAAGATCCTTCCGAATTTTCCTGCCCCTCTTTGAAAGTGCAGGGGATACATGGAGAGGGGTAATGTTACAAGCTATGGACTTAGCAAGATCCCGAGCTCCGTAGCTTTCAAAGAGCTTATGGGAGTTTGCGTGTGCTCTCTGCCTCGTTTTACCAGAATCCTAGACGTAGTTAATGGTGGTTTCCAACAAAGAGCAGAAATTTAACTTTTCATTGGAGGAGTAGATTTAAAGAACAGGAATCTAAACTGTCACAGTAATTCTTTTCTGTTCTGATAAGCTGAATTCTGTCCTCAGCAAAGTGTATAAATGTTTTCTGTGTCAGGTATTTCCTCTCAGATAAACATGAGGAGTCAATCAAAACAAATGCTTTGAGTTATTCAGTGATAACAGCGCAAATACCTCTGACTGTATTATGAGATTTCCCATTCACTGTTACTCAGGCTGGTTTGTTGCTCTTCTAATTCCTGCCTGGCACAAAGTATTTCCATTTCCTTCCGAGAGATCTGTCTGTCTCTCTGCCTCTTCCTTCTCATCGCGTGTCATCTCGTGCAGGAAAGTCTGCTTCTCCCTAGACTGCATTTCTAAATAGTAAAAAGAGTATCTTAGTGGAAGCCAGTTTCTTTTTTCTTTCTTTTCTGTAGCCCAAAAGGTCTTTTCTGTTCTTATTTGATAAGCACGCACTGGTAAAATTACAAACATTTATGTAACAATCAGCCAGGATAATTATAGATCATTTTACCCCACAGGTAGGTCAATTATTTCTTTAATCAAGTTATGCATACATTAACTGCTGTCTGTATCTAGTCTGGTACTAATTGAAGTGATGCCTGATTACTGCATAATTTAAAATCTCTTCACATTGCAGAACTGGGTTTGGCCTAGCAAGAGACTGTGCTGCTGTTACCCTTTTAGAGCCAAATTAATTGTATTGTATTGAATCCCGTATTCCATTTCTACTTGTTTTGTCTACTTGCAATTGTCTCCTTTGTAAGCTCCCCTTTCCATGGGTAAACGGGAACAGAGCTTTCCTCATTCAAGCACATTCCACTAGACAAAAGTCAAGTGAGCGCAGTGATCATGCAGATTACTAGTTCTGATCGTCTCTTACAGCGCTTGCATTTTTAAGGCATCACAAAGAATGCAGAATAACAGGAAAGTCCATACCATCTTTTATCCTGAAGTGAACATTATTGCCATGTTGACTTCCTTTAAAAAATCAAATAGAAGTGTTTTAGACTGAAAAATACCGATTTTTCATAGTGAGTACTACGACATATTTCAGCTTGACCAAGTTAGATTTGCTGGAAACACAAGTGTTTAAATCAGGTGCTTTTCATGAGAAAAACCACCTCAGGAATTTATTCAGATAACCTCAGGGAAGCATATTCAAAACTGAGTAAACAAAAGTGGCATGAGTTCTTAAAGCGTATTTATAATATGGAACTACACATTGTTCCTTTTATTTATTTTTTTAACATCAGTGTGACTGTTGTGCATAAGCAGTACACCGTTTTACCACTTGATGGTGCCAAAAGTTTTATACACTTTAACCAAAGCCATAAATAAACGCTCTAAAAACAAATGGTCTTTTGAAACGCATTTTAAAGCTCGAAGCTTGAATCTTATTTCATTTTTATGGAAGCATACGTTTATCACTTGCTATCATGGATCTCTGAAGAGTAGAAACTATAGTTCACCTGCCATAACTTTAGCATTAAGAACTGTTACAAAGTGTTGGTGTCTGCCAGGGCTTCATCTCGCCTCCCCCTCTGGAATTGTCACCGCTTGGCACCAATATCTGGCAGGCAGTGGCTGGTACACACGTACCGCTGATGGGCTCCTTTGCACATCCCTGCCAGGGTGGGTGTCCCCTTCCCAAGGATCAGCGCTGTATCTTTACCATTGCTTATTTCTGCGTCCAGGATGAAGTTGAGAGTGATGCTCCTGAAGAACAAGGCTCATTTGCCAGGGGCACGAAGCTGGCACCGTCCATGCAGTCCGTGCAGCAGCGGGAGCAGCGTTGGAAACAAGGCAGGAACAAGATTTTTCAGCCTTGCGGTTTACAGCACTTGGGGTCCGGGGCATCCGTGAGCCTCAGCAACGGGTCTGCACTCTGCTTTGCTTCCAGTGTGTTTCTGATCAGGGTGAGACGGTGGAACCACAAAATCATGTTAAAAATGGCAATAACTTACACAACTTCTGGAGTATTTTCAAAACTATATTGGTGTAATAATCTCACTACTACTGGGCATGCTACACCTACCTTCTGTTTTTATATAGGTAACCTTCTTCACACAGCTCTATTAATCACACAGGTTGATTAATCATATTAAAATGTACCTGTTCTTGGCCACTGCTTAGTGCAAAGAGCTGGAGGACTCCAGCCTATCAGACTGAAATTAGAATCAAACTGGAAAATCGCTCCACTGCTCCCCAGATTCCGGTGTGCTTTTCTCAAAGCATTTTTTCCTGGAAACAGATCTTGCCTTCAACTGTTCAGTCCACTCCAGTTTTTCTGCCATGGTGCTCAGAGCCACACATAGTATTAAAAAGCGCAATTGCTCAGACTTTTCTATTCTGCCTGTCGTTTGAAAGAACATTCCTGCCTATTCTGTGGAAGATCTCGACCATTATGGCTTTTCCAGGCAGTCCTCCCCTTAGCACCTCCTGCGCTGGTTCAAGCCAGCAGTACCGATGGGCTCTGACATGTAAGCTGCTCTCCTTAACTAATAAATAGATGTGACCTCATCCTAGGTCACCTGTGGAAAGGATTTATGAGCAAGCCTGCCTCTTAGTAAGTGCACATACAGCTCAATACTGCACTGTTGCCACTGCTGCTGCTTAAACGTGTGCGAGGATTAACTTAACTACATAGGCACTGACTGCTGTCAGATGAACAGGACTCAAAAAAATAGTTCAGTAATTCATAGGATTCAGGTTATGCACACACAACGTGTATTTAGTAGAGCATTTTAATCTAATAATGTAATACTGCAACATGACATAATGCATATATATATAACAACGTAAGAAAGAGGTAAAATATAACTGCATATAATAAGCATACCACTTCGTTATTAAACTATTTTAAATAATCATATTGCTCAGTCAGAGTTTTGCTGTCTCTATGTCCACATTGTCAAGAAGCAGGCCAGAAGTTCTTTCTATTAGAGAACTTCCTAATGGAGGTGACAAAAATGCCAAACGGGGAATTTTCCTTCTGGAAAAAAAAAAAAAAATGTTCTGTTACTCTAAGGCTTCATAAAAAACTCCACGTATAGTTGAAAGGGGAACATGCTGAAGTATTTAATAAAACATTGGTTATCCTTGCAAGTAAGAGGCAAAGGAGGTTCAGAAATGGATTGATTGTACAAGATCACCACAAATCAGAAAAAAATGACAGGGAAGGACACAAGCCCTCCTCCATCTGAGCACGTATCAGTATTTTAGTTGGTGGTGTTCAGAGGGAAGAAATGTCGTGTCAATTTACTCAGCATCTGCTCGCTGTATAGTTTCGTGCAGCTTCCTTTGAAGCAGTAATCGAGAGGGCTCTTCACTGCTGGAGACAAGACACTAAAATAGAAAGAGTGATTGCTTTAACCTACAACAGCTATTCTTCAGATCCTAATACTCAGGAGAGAGGGCATGCCTACAGAGAGGAAAAAAAGTTACACTTCAGGAAACATGGAGTAACATCCTTATTGAAAAAACAGTGTTGTAACTGGTTGTCCTCTTCTTACTAACAACAATAAAAAATTGAGGCAATATCCTACCTCATGTCTTTCACTGTGTTAAGCATCCTGTCCAGATCTCAACCCAGTACAGGTTAACCAGAGTTCAGAAATGGGATCTTGGTGTTATAGCTAATATTTTCAAAGAATTTTAATTTCATTACATTATACAGCCTCTGGATCAGAAATCAGCGCTGCCTTTTCCACTGTATTCTGCCTGTGTTGCCCTTATCGCTACAGTCTTGTGTGAAATATAGATATATTCCTATTGAAAGGTAGAAAATAAGTGAAAAACTGGAAGAAAAATGACCCATGAATCACCAAAAATTATTAGCACATATGTTACTCTCTGATAGTAAAGAAAAATACTTATGACAGGTAGAGTGTTTACAAAGAGCTAAGCAGTCTGCCACTGGAATTTTGCCGGACTACAAGGGTGCAGGGGAAGAGAGAAAAATGTACTTGTTGAGACTGAAAAAATAGTTCCTATCTTCAACCTTTATATCATTGCTAATATGTTCTCTTTTGTTTTGCAGAATACTTAAACTCAGTGTAGTTGCTTTAGTTCTAAATGGAAACCATCAGCTTGGGTCTGTGATGCCCAGAAGAAAATATTAAGAATATTTTATGATCAAAGTTTCATCCATCTCCAACTGTTTCCATGCATACCAAAGTGTCATCTACCTGACTCTCTCTCAGGTCAGACTAAAGGATATTTACAAAAAAACAACCCCAAACCAACTTTATGAATGCATTCAGATACAAACTTGCATGCTTAGTGTTTGATACCATTCCACACAGTGAACACCAAACTGTTACTAACCTCTTGCTGAAAGCAGGATGTTCAGACCTGTTACGACTTTGCATTATGCATAATTAGCAATGTCTCCTCTGCTGTACTACTTGCAATAATGCTTCAGTTTAGATTGATTCCGTTCAGTTCGGTTGCAGTAATGGTTCAGTTTAGATTGATAGGACTTGACACATAAATAAACATTGCACTTTGTCAGGCGTATCTGTCACGTAAAAATCTCATTTTAGACACAACATCTTAATAGATCAGTCTAAAAAATACTGGCAAGGCAGCCAATTTCTAGTAGAACTAATAACAACTGATAGAGTAATGTCTGATTTTTCTTCTCACATTTTAAAAATACTGGGCCACTTTCAGCTGGTCTCAGTCCTTTATGTTTATTTATTTATGGCCAGTGCTACAAAGCTCCCAGCTAAGGACATCTTCCCAACTTCTCCGAGTTGCTTTACAAAAATCCTAGTTCTTTACCTTAAGTAGGAATGGGACTCATTTAGAATTTAAACCACCCAAATATGTCTGGTTGTGGCTCACCATGACTTGCAATTATAGCAACTTCTGAGGGAAAACATTGTTTGCACAGGCGGTATCAAACTACGTCAACGGGCACCGGAGGTTCCTCAGGATGCAGTATTTAGGCTGCAGCTTTCTGGCTTAGAAAAATGTTCATAGGCCATAGGAGAAGCAGGCAGAAAGTTATTTTTGGGTTGGACTAGGTCAAGCCTGGAGGAAGCCAGTGCCTGCGTGCAGAGGCAGTAACAAACCAAGAACCACGAAGGACAAGGGTACGTTGTCTCTGCAGAAAAGTCCCCGCGGGGTCAACAGACTCATTGTGTGATGGGCCGATATATCTTATTTGGTCAGTAATACACAAACAGGGAAGCAATTCTGACGTCAACTTTCACCTGAAACACAATAAAACACGTAGTATGCATTTGGCTGAAATCTAGCTTGAAAACATAATTATAGTCCATTATTTTGCCAAAATCTGTCAAAGATGTATGCTTTTAGCCAACATTTTTTTCAAGCAATTCCTTCCCCTTAAAAATATGAGTTTGGACAGCATTCTTGACAAAGATAAGCATAACCCTAGGCTCCTGAGTACATGGCATTTTCTCAAAAATACCTTGCATCCATCAAACCCTCTGAGGTCATATAGTGATAATATCCCATTTCAGTGTATTTCTGAACAGTACGCCAGTGATTGTGTTTTCTGCTCATGAGTCAGAAAATTGAATTGGAGCAGACACAATATCCTTATTCAGCGAGATGGCTGCACTTTTTCCTTTTGATTACATGCAGATTGTCTCACAAACAAAATCCATCATTTGATTCATAACAACAAATACGGTTGATAAGCTGTTCTTTTACTAGTTTATTACTAACTTTTGTTAACTCTTGCACAAATTCATGGGGTGCCTGGTAACAGAAGAGTATGTCATGCAATATTACTTAAACATGATGTAAACCACTCACACACAATAAATCTAATGTCACGTCTCTTAACCCACTTGATCATTTCCTTTTTCTGGCATGGTGGGCTGTCAATAAAACAAGCAGGCATGAACATGACAGATTGAGCAAAATGAAGTATTTTGTCCCCTAAGGCTTCACAATCTTTGCCAACATAACCAGACTGAATAAGAAAGCTTTTTCCATATTTAACTATATTCAGCTATACTGAGGCTTTTGAAAGCGATCTGTTTTCCCTAGTGATTTGATCCCCCATCTAAGTACAGGGACAGACTTAGGTGGGCTGCACAGCTCCCCTGCTGAACAAAAAATGTGTGGAGACCAAGTGAAACAGACCCAGTTATAGTCAAGTAATAATTCCAGTTGGAATGGAATAATTCAAGCTGGAATGGAACAGGTATGTGGGCATTTGAGTCCAGGTCAGTATTCCAAAAGAGCAAACAGAGCATTTTTTTCCAAGATAAGAATGATTTCATTCCAGAATAAAATGCCTTTAAAGAGCACTTCTACTGGCATAGCTTCCGCAGCATGCTTGTTGCCTTTTAGCTATTCCGGTCCTTATGCTTTGTCCTTAGTTTCTTAAATTCTTAGCTACAAATTTCAGCTTGTCCATTTAATTAAAGCAATGCCAGGCAAGATCGCTGACATCTGTCTCCTTCCCCCTGGAGAAAAATCTCAGAAATATTTTTTTTTTTTTCATCATCATAACAATTTCAAAAGTTTGACAATATTCATGTTGTTAATATTATCTGTAACATTTACATCTGAAATAGTCTGGGGGAGGAATATGTGGTGAAGGAGAGACAAATCAGTGCATATTTTTACAGTCTTTACTCACATACATAATTTTAAACACAGGCAGCCCAACAGCGCACATTATCTTTGTGGATCAGAGCTGCATTCATCCAGAAGTTCCTGCTACTGACCTTAATTGGGCCATAAATTGAATTGTAAAAATCAGACAGTAAAGCATTGCTTGAAATGCTTTCAAGTTGAAAGCATTCTAACAGGTTCTTTGAATTTGATTGCATCCTTCCAAAACAGGCCTTTAAAAAAAAAATATCCAGACCAAGTTACCATTGCCATGCTTTAATACTAACTTTCACAAACATTAAACCTCACATTGAAGCTTCAGGGAAAACCTTCTGCATGCAGGAGAAGACCACATGGGTGAAGTCTGCATTGTGGCCTGCAGAAACAAGGCTTGTATGACCATGTTGTGTGGTGGTCTGCAGTAACGAACCTCAAAGACATAAAGCTTGTTGAAAACCAGAACCTGGGCAAGAAAGAGACCAAAGCAGGAGTCCTTCAGCAGCGAGGAGGACTGCAGCGCCAGCCCGGGGTAGCCGGGATGAGACCAGTCGGCCCCTGGGGATGGGCCTGGCCTTCAGCACAGCCGCGCTGGCTGGTCATTTGGCACATGGTTCCTTCAAGGACAAGGCAGAGCACGCGCTCAGCTGCGGAGGGGAAGAATTAGGTGAGAATTAAGGGATCATAGGGTAGAACTGGAGGTAGTGATGGGGAGGACTGAGGTCATACAGGTTGCATCGGGTGGAGACAGGTTATGGTGGAGGGGCACAGGAGGAGAAACGCTTGTTCCACAAGAAACCTGACTTTGTTAATCTTTCTGCTGTTCTGTGGAAGGATTCACTTTAAACCTTGTATTCCTAACAAGCACAGTAACCAGCAAAAAGAACAAGTGGACTCTGCTCCCTGTCAGACATCTTGCTAAGGATCTCGGGTACACGAGTCCAACGTGGTCAGTCTAACCTGAGCAACAGGTTCTCATGGGGGTGCCTTCACAACAACCCTCCTCAGGAACACTTCTGCTGGAGGCCTTGGCAGCAGAGCCAAGAGCTCCGCTCCAAAGGAAGTGCTTCTTCTCGTACCTACCTGCAGCTCCAAAAACGCTACAGCCCCAACTAAGGTACTCAGTGTTAGGTAACCTTTAGGTATATCCATGGAGGGATTCCACCAACCCTTGAGCGCCTGCGGAAAAGAGCAGCTCGGGGCCGGGGGCGGCCACCAAAGCAGCTGGCTCGGCCCGCTCGCAGCTGCCTTCCTCCGGGCGCCCCCGTCCGTCGGGCCCTGAGCCGAGCTCGGGGCTTCGGCGGGGCCAGCTCTCCTCGCCTGCCGCGCGCCGGCCGCCGAGGGGCCCCGACCCCACACCTGCCTGTCCCTGTGGGAAGGAAAGTTAGGGCAATCGCGTTCAGGCCTTGAGCGCTCACTTTTAGGAGAAGAAAAGTCCGTCCTTCTTTATCTTGTCCCTCTCTGCTGCTACAGGAGAGATAATATCGTTATGATCGTCTTTCAGACCCAAGGCTTTGAAATGTCTAATTCAACATTACAATGAATTAATAAATGAGAGTTACACGGGGGGCTATGTGTGGCCTGTCATCTAAATATCCTTGTTTCTTAAAAATAACACCATAAGTGGAGTGGTGACATAAAGAGCTTATTGTAAAGAAAACTGAGAAAAAGGCAACAACAGATATGCTTGAAGGTACAAAACATTGAAGGTTTTATTGGAAAGCTGTACCGAATTAATGTTTGTTTCATTTGGCAAAGGTTTCCCACTAGCCAGTTTATTATGAGCTTTGACTTGTCCATCACCTCATAAACGCCAGATGAAATTAAGATTAAGCCAATGTTTAAAACATACTTATAATAAATAATAAACATATAGTAAAACTAAAATTTAAAGTATATATTGTTTGACAAATAATTAAAATCAAGCGGTCTCAAGGAAGGTCTTAGGAGCAAGGAGCCTGCAAATGCGCAGCTAGATACAGAGGGAAAGCGCAGACAGCTGAAAAGCTACGGCTCAGATAATCACGCAGTCTTTCCTGTAGCTCACTGTATTTTCTGCTCTTCAAAGTTGCTTTGATGTGCTGCACTAAAGACTTGGCATTACTTGATAAAACGTAACATTAGCTAAAAGAAGGAAATGCACACCAGGGATAGTATAGTTTTGTTTAAGCAGAAAGAGGTAGGAACAGGATGGAGAAAATCCACCTCGATTACGGGTGACCCTCAAGAGGGAAGCCACTATCCGAATGAGTGTCCCTGTGTGCTGCAGGATATCATCAAGGGCTGACGTGCAATGAGAGCTGTCAGTCAGCGGAAATTGCAGTATCTAGATCACAGTTTATTTGCAAAGCTCAAGAGGTTCCCCGTTGCTCTGAACTCCATGGAACCAAACGCCCCTCTGGGGAGCCGGTAGCCAGACACCTCCAGCCCCCGGCACGAGCTCTGGGAGGAGCTCGGCGAGCCCCAACGGAGCCACAGGTGCACGTTTTTTCAAAACAAAACGACGATTATCAGCAGGGGAAGCGTGAGCACAAAGAATCTTCCAACTGAGTCGCACAGTTTGGCTTTTCAGGCTTAATTATTTTGATTTACTACACCTTTCCTCCTATCCCTTTGGATGCTTGGGAGACTGCCAGTGTTTTTAATGCGAAAGGGAACAAAACAGAAACCATCATTTTGAAAATAAAGTGGAATTGATGAGACAGAAGACAGGTATTGGGCAACAGGCACCTAAAACTGCAGCCATCTCCTTATGAAATAAAGGTTTCTAGGGAGAGGTAACACAATTTGTTAGGGTATTAGGGTAGCTGCTCCAAAGAGGTGAAGTCAGGGCCAGACCCAGAACATGGGATCTGCTCAGGATAATGGAAACAAAGCTTAGCATCAGCTCATGTAAGTACTGCAATAGGGGAAGCTTTAAAAGAAGGAAGAACACAGCCTGGGAAAGGCTGAGGAGGAGACCACGAGTGGACAGGAAAGGGGTTAAGGCTGGCGAGACAACACTTCCCTTCACCAAAGCCATACAGACTTTTCCAAGACATGACCGTTGTACCCAGGGGGCTGCTAATTCCTACTTTTTAACGCTATTCTCATTCCAGCACATCACTTCCATTTCCAAGTTCCCCACAATCAAAGGTTAAACTTGTGCGTTTTGCCTCATTTTGTTAGGGAAGCCAAACTACTAAGCAAATATTTGAGAAATTCAAGTTCTTTCAGAATTTTTGGAATGTTATTTTTTGCAGGCATGTGCAAATAGAATCTTGATTTTGGGAAAACACACAACTATTTCCTACATTAACTATTTTAAGCAATATGGCTGTCTTTTGAAGGGAAGTATCTGAAAGGTTTTAGTACCTGCAATCTCTAGGAAATGAGTTAGTCCTATTTACTTTGAGCAGAGTGATGTCTATACTCTAAGTCTGCTTTTCTGGTTTTTGTCAAACAATTTGAGACCACAAGTGAAAAGTTATGATGTTCTCCTAATGTTTGCAAATTTTGGCTTTCTGGGAGAAAGTGGAAGGAGGACAGTAAGACTTGGCTCCCAACACTGGCAAGAGGCACCGAGGGCAGGTCTCTGTCATCATGGCTTTTGCTGTGTATTTTATTGCAGTGAAAGTGGTTTTTTTTTCAGCTTTGTTTCATACAGAAAGAAAATATATGCGAGTGTGCAGCAATGTCCACTTGTGCAAGACCCTGAAAATGCTATTCCTCTTTCTGAGACTCATCTGGTTCCATTAATGGCCCATATATTTCCAATTTACAGCTACAGCAAATGCTGGCTTCTGAAAAAAAAAAAAATCACTAAAAGAATGGAGCTTTAAAAGTGATTCTACATGGGAATTGAAAAATAGATTACAGCACTTTTATTTTTTTCTTATTTTATGTTGGGTTATTTTAACCTAACCTTTTAACCTTTCTTGAAAAGTTTTGTCTTACATATTGAGATGCTTCAAAAATCAAAAGCAACAGCCTAGAGATGACAACACATGGGATTATCATGCATAAAACTTTAAACCAAATTGGAAGTAAAAGCTCAGTTTGCTCTGCAGAATAATTTTTAAAAATAGTGAAAGACTAAAGTGAGTGTTATGCAGTTTTTGTGAACACAAAGATTTCTGATCCCTTTTTTGAAAGTGATTCAATTGAATTTATTATTATTACATAACAATCATAGTAAGTTTAACCAAGACTAGTTGGAGTTGGTTGACTGATATTCATACGCACACTGGTTTGGAGAAAAGAGTGAAACATTCACAGACAGGTTCTTCTTCAAAACTTTATTAGGTAGACGTTACTGGATGACACTGTAAAACCCTGTGTGTGCAAAGGATTGAGCTCTACAATGTAAGTCTTCCCACAATTCATTAAATACACAGCCCCTCCCACTGCTTCCGAGCACTAACTCCAAGACAGGCAGAGTGCATCCACACTCTACATTCTTTCATTTCACCACGGGGAAGCACTTTTTTCAGTTTCTTAATAACAGGGGATTAGAATAACAGTGTAAGTGAAAGGAATGCCTTTCAAAGAAATGGAGTACCGTAAGTTTTGACTTATGAACTCCACTCAATACAGACACCAGATTCATCTCATAGTCTTTTAAGTTAAACTGCCTACCATGAAGAACATGATTGCATTTAGCCAAGTGAAGCAGTACAGAGACATACCTATTACTGAATACTAGTGAGGTAACATTTTGAAAATAAACTGTTAAAAAATTCACTTAATTTCAAAAGGTCCTGTCCAGCAGGACAAACATTGGCAGAACATCTTCCCTTGTATCCATGCTTTTGTACATGTGCATATACAACCTGTGTTGACTATAGGTTTTTAAAGAACAGGATTTTAGTAATACATTCATCAGGACAAGTTTCAAGTCAGACACTGCTATGGTAGATCCAACAGAAGACTTCAGTAAACTGTCTCTAGATCACCTAAAATAAAAGGCACTCTGAAGAGGGTAGCAAAAAACAATCCTTACAAAACACTGTCACAGACTGAAGCAGCCATAAAGGTAGCACACTCAACAGTGATCACTGATATAAATTTAGAATACCAACTTCAACATGGATTACTTGTTAAAATATTGCCCAAGACCACTGAGAATTTTTACCAGGTTATTATAGAATGAAGACCTTGTTGCTACACTGTGCAACAAATAATGTAGTTACCAGAGAAATGCAAGAGAAAGATGGAAAACTTACCAGCATTTTGGTTGGGTGCCTGCTAGTTAGGAGGACAGAAGAATGCAGTTTGAGGAAGTAACTTTTGCATAAACACTCTTAAGAGAGTGATAAAATACTTAGTACATGGTGCCTCCTATTCAGTGAGTTACACGATGAGCTAGTTAACATCTAAACTTGGAGATAAAACTGAAATAAAAGTCATGAAGACAGCTGAAGGAATAATTCAGCTGAAGCTGTACTGTAGTATGGCTCTTAATCAAATTCCCTGTTACTAAAAACTTCAGATTTGAAAGCCGAGTCCTAATAAAGCACTGGAAAACGCAAGAATTTCAGTAGAAAAAAAAAAGGTTCTAAAAGATACTCTTCTCCTCTTCTACCTTCCTTCCCAAATTTTTAGTGAAGAACAAAAAAATCCTTCAGTCTCCTTTTACAAGCTACCGAAGACGGCAAAAGGAATTCTATTTTCCTATCATAGCTCTACCACACAATGAAGGGCAGTGCAGAGATCTCAGCTCTCATCCTCAAAGCTCATTTAGGGCTTGGTCCATCAAGATACCCAATAGGATTTGCCAATTCTTTGTTTGTTAGCTTATTTTAAATAGGGTACATTAGCTGAACTGAAATGCCACCAAAATGTCGTTAGTCCCAGCTTGGTTAGAGTACACCTCAATGTGCCCCGCTCCTCAGCGCTCCCATTGCCACGTTAGCGTGAGCAGGGCCTGGCTGAGCACTTGTATTTGAGGAGACTTTACTGCAGCTGTGGCCTAAACTCACTTCTGTTAAACTCTCTTCTCCAAAAAGTTGCATTTCCTTTTAATTATTAAAAACTTCTAGCTGATTATACCCAGAGAACAACCTCATTCCAACAACACACACGCATTTCTGCAGAAATCGGAAGGGAGATGGGAGGGGATGAACTATTAAACTCAGAAACTAGATGGAGATCATGCAAATTAAAACAGGAATGTCAGATTATATTTTTTTTTTTTTAAAAAAAAAAAAAAGGAATGATAAAGGTAATATCTTCACTAACATAACACTCCTCAAACTTCTGAGCAAAGCAGTATTCGGCTTAATACAGCTGTGTGTAGAAGTCTACTTAACAGAGATTGCCATATTACTTCAGGGACTGAAGGATGGGTAGGGGTGGGAGGGGAGGGAAAAGTAAAAAAGAAAGAAACCCTCTTTTTACTCGTTTCAAGCAATAAGGCACTATGATTTTTAAAATAATTTTCTCAGTATACAAGACACTGAACACTTGAATTCAAGTGTTGAATACATGAACATTACTTATCTTCAGCTTTCATACCATACTCTCATTAGTCACAAATAAATATACTACAGCAAGGTCTAATCACTAGTGCATACAGTTTTTACATATTCCAACTGTGGAGCTAGAAACTGCTTTCTTAATGAATCTGCATTCTGTTCTGTCCATCCAGCCTTCTATCTGTGCCAGAAGGACACAGACTGAAAAGGAAAAATCTACTGTTCCACTACCATCACATCCTGGCATTCAAGATAACTATTTTAAAGGAAATTCTTCACATTAAAATCTAAAAAAGAAAAAAAGAGAGATGGAGGTGGGAGGAAGGATTTCTCACTGGACTGTCATGGAGTTAAGATTCTGCTTTAACGTCCTTCTTAGGAATAGACATCATGTTTACTTTCTTTCTCTCAGCACCTATTATTCTCATGTCTACCCTAGGCAAAGGGTTGATTGCTCAATATTGGGCTCAGATGGTTAGATACGTAACAAAAACATTTGTGTTTACACAGAATCACAGAATAGTCGAGGTTGGAAGGGTCCTCCAGAGATCATCTAGCCCAACTCCCCTGCTCAAGCAGGGACAGTTTAATTACATAAAAAAACAAATTAAAAGCTCTAAAGAAAAACAGATGCTAGCATTTTGGATTTAAGTAACTGAAGTGGTACCAGAAATAATCTTTTGCTGGTGTTGCTCAGCAAAGACTTACTGCGACCACTTACTCACTAGGAGATCACACTTCTAATGGCCCAATTCCATCTTCAGCTATTTCCACCAATTGGTTTCAAATGATGAAATTTGAAAGGGAGAGCATTATGAAATACAATGTGTAACAAATGAAAATATGGTAAACATTTTATTACGAGACGGTAAACACAGTGATATGCAAATCTACCACTGTCCTTGCAATTTCTGGACATGAAGCAGTAGAATGTAAATTGGTTTGAAGAACTATTATTAACAGTGCAATTTTAATGCAGGAAGATAGGCCATGACTAAAGACAGAATCCATCTGCTTACCCAACATGTGTGTAAGACGTGGAAAAGTTTAACTGCACCAGCAATTTTACAAGATAGGCTTAAACCATCTGAATGGCTTGTCTGGATTCTGGAACTAGATTTTCATTGTAAAAATGAGGCAAATGTGGCATTGTATTAGTATCATCATGCTCAGTGACAAGAGGTTAAAATTTCAAATACTACCCTTTTCATTTCAGTTTGCCAAGTTTTCAACAAGATTAACGCTGACGGGGACTAATATGCAAAGGTATTTAAGTAGACTATGTGCAAAATCCATTTTTATGTGAAAAATGTCGAATATTTTTAAAATGCTTTCTATTCTAACACTGATGTATCCAACACATTTCAGATCTAATTTCCATGTTTTTATATAAGCCAAATAAGCTCCAAAATGTTTTTTGACACAGTATGCATTTTTAAATAAAATAATTACTATCATACTTACTCTCCTTTATTTTTATTGTTTTAATACAAAGATACACTTAGGAATAGAAAGATACACTTAGGAATAGACAGAATTATGCTTAGAAATTTATATATATACTTTTTTTTTTTAACTAGGGGAAAAGTAATGAAAGCTTTTGAAATCAGGGCATGCACTCTAGGATTAGTATTTCACTGTCAGACTAAGAGGAGCATCAGTGATGCCTAATAAGAACAATCTAGTCCTTAGTGGAAACTTATAGATCCTGAGCCCTTATGCACAAAATGAAGGAAGAAACAGTTAGAAAATTACAATCCTGCGTCACAGCAACTAACTCTTTTGTTAAGTTTCTTGGAGAAAATAAACAAACACACATTTGCAGATGCTGTGTCATAGCTTCAGGAACACATATGCGAACACACTGCTGAGCCCAGGCTCAGGGGGGTTTCCATCCTACAGTGGCAGATGAGCCACCCAGAATATTCACCTCTTCTTAAATATACATGTGCTCTTTTCAAGTTTGTTTTTGTATTAAGTCTGAAAAACATTAAACCCTTCCGAATTCCAATTCTTAAACTCTTCTAAAAAGTGCAGCTTACACTGAAGTGGAATTCAAAAAAATATGTAATTTAACACGGTATATGGGTGGGTTTTTTTTTAAGTTATTGGTACTTCAAAGCTGTAAAAAGCTTTATTTATTGTATTAGAAGATCGTATTTCCTGACAATTTGCCTCTGTCCTGCCCTCTCCGGTATCCATTAAACAGAGCTGGCACTACCCCATTAATGAGAGAAGAGGCTGTAGATCAGTTTGCTGTGCTTCAGAAAAAAAAATGATTTTCAGGTTGCTTTACGACAGTTGTTACATAGTCTACATAGTTCCAAATATTTTAATTAAAGCCAAATTCACTACTTGCATAAGAATGGCTGCAACTTCTCTAGTTTAATAGGGCTATGACTGATACCAGGAATGCAATTGACCCACTCTCTTTATAAGGCTGCAAAATCAGAAGAAACTAAGAAATAATCTAAGAGTTTCTTCATTTAGGATTCTTTAAAAAAAAAAAAAAAAAAAAAAAAACAGAGAGATCTAATATAGATTATAAAGGTAACAGTATTCCATGATTCTCATCCACAACTTGGAGCTACACAATTATCATGCCAAGGATTATAAATGATGTAAAGTCTACTCAAGAAACAAAACCCATTTTTCAACATATATTTAAAACAAATGAAAAAAAAAAAAGCTCAAAGTTTGCATGGCAAACTGTTCGACCACTGAATACGCAAGAGTTTCTCAAATCTAGCTTGCAAGAGAAGCCACTCAGTCACTGGGGAACATCCTCCAACAGAATCACCTTCCTGCCTACGCACCATTTAACATCACTCGAGCTGTGCCGGTCTTTGGGAGAGCACAACGCCCGCTGGCTAAAAGGAATACCTGATAGCCAAATTGGCAATAGTCCCTGCAAATCAATAGTTTTAAAAAGTAAAACTTCACAATGATCCAAATTTCAAAACGAATTAAATAGATGTAAACTAACACCCCCCCGGCCCAAACAAAAAAAAAATCTATTATACCAGCAAGAGTTCTGCAGTCAGCATTAGTTACATCCAAAACATACACAAAATCCTCCCTTCTTTATATGTTTGCACTGCCCCAAAGGAAGATAATAGATCACTGAAAGTGCACTGCATTTTATGATATTTCAAAGTTTTTAGCATATTCTTCGTAACAAAGACGGTGAGAATAAAAACTATGAGAAGTTGCTGTATGCAACTGAAACAGGTGAAGCAACGAGAGCTCCAAGACACTCAGGATTGCCCTGGTGCCTCTCTCTCACCTTCCCGCTCGGTTTTCCAAGCACCAGCCAGCAGATTTACAAGAGTCGTCATCTTCCAACGACCACGCTCTGCAGCTAAGAACTGCGCTCTCAGAAGAGCGGTCCCCAACAGCAGAACCAGTGACCTTCACAGAGGGCCCCCCTGTCCCATGCAGGGGGAGTCAGGGCGAAGACACTCCCAATTAAAAGCAGCCTCAGCCCAAAGACAAAGTGGCCCCTCTCGCTGGCCAGGCCGGGCCAAGTCACCTGCATCAGACACAAGAGAAAGACCAGGCTAATGAAGAACAGGTTTAAGGTCCTCTTTGCCCGAATACAGATACTAGTGAGCAAGAACTTCTTGGAAGGATAAGTAATCTTAAATATATTGAGCGTGGTGAAAGCAATCTGACAATGTACAACAACATGAAATCTGCCTTGAGCAACTATGTAAAAAGGTTCATTCAACTGCTTCATGAAATTTTCTGCTAATAAAGATGGAATAGAAAGGTCTGACGGTCTCTTCAGAGTACAACTAAAAAAAAGTTGATGAAAAACATCCTTGAGTTTCCTTACAAAGTTCATTTCATTTCCCCGAAGTTGAGAAAATAATGATCACAAAGCAAATGACATGACTTTGATGTATACAAAGTTTTCTTCAACACTGGAAAAGCTGTTTAAAAGCTAACAAAATATAGGGCTAAACTACTTTTTATACTTCCATGGGTTATGCTACCTAACATTGAGAACAAACTGTATTTTCATGTACTATTTAAATAAAGACTTTTTATATGGAGGGAAAAAGCCTTCCATAAGTCTGCTCGGATACTTTACCTGGCTTTTCTTTTCTTTTTTTTTTTGACAGAAAAGTAAATATTTTTGTCATCCCTTTTTTTTTTTCTTCTCCGCAGAGAAAGCAAGATATATTAGGCTTTCTCTTCTTCACAAGGTCAAAGATGCCTCTACGTAGGGTATGAGGCATTTACATTTGATTTAATTTCTTCCAATGAAATTAAAATGGTCCAAATGAAATGGTAACATAAGAGTTGAGGAGTGTATGCCTTTACTTCATTCACAGTGACATGTCTTCTGAACATAAAATAAGTGCAGATCTATGATCTTCCCTTTTACGTCCTTTATTCTAATATCTTGAGATCTGACTGAACTCCCATCACAAACTAGACCATTTCAAACATCATAGAGTGAAAAGAGCTACAAAGATTGTACGAATATCTCACATATTTATAAAGAACCGAGAAAAAGGAAATTAATCCACTGTGTAGCTAATTACAGAGAATCGCAAGTACTAAGATATTCTTAAATGGAATAGTTTCACACCATACCACAGACTGCACTGCAAAACCAAATGTACACATATATATCTCAGAGGTCTGTAAATTTCTAAATAATACAAAAATATCTTTGTTATTTGACATTTAACGAAAGGAATAAAAATCCCTGAGTAAGCCAAAGAGAACTGATATGTATGGCCTCGGAAAACACTTTCAAAAGCAAGACTGATTTTAAGGCAGCTTCCAACCTGCAGAAAGAACAAAAATACAGAACTCGTGTCACCGCAGAAGAAAACTAATTAACAAGTGGATTTGCATTGAAAAATAGACTTTGAACTTTACTTCTAAATGTCATTACTTCCTAGCTTAATTTGAAAATCCTAAGAAGCTACTACAGTCATGACAAGGTCAATGTGCCCTTAAACTCAAACGGAAAAATTGTGTTGGCTACTACGGTGTGCTTGGACCCACAGCTTCAGCAAGGGGGGAAAGCAAGGAAAAGCAAACCATGAGCTCCTGCACACACGCATGAGCCAACTCCAGCAAGTGCACACTTGCATTTCCAGGTAAACAAAATTCATCAGTTTCCTTCACTGAGGCCTTGTAGGCAAAGAGATTATTTCATGATTTTCAAGAGAGTATTACGTTGAAGGGCAGCATACCGATCACTTAGTTGTTACAATTAGATCCAGATTTCGTGACAAGTTTCGTAGGAAGCATCGCAAAGCGCATCCTTTTGAAAGACTCTACCTGGGGGCTTCAATTTTGAAGTCTGTAGACTCTTAGTGTATGGCCTCTCTTCTTCCCCCTCCTGCCATATACATAATATAAACACACACACACAAACATTACACTGAAAAAAGTACCTTTGCCATACAAATTGATTCTTGTTTTAGGATCAGCTTGATTTTTGTTATAAATAGAAAGCAAGTATTTCTCTTCATCTATTCTTTGTGTATCAGTGTTCAGCATACACAGACTTATTTTACTCTAAGTTTTACTTTTAGGTTATGCTTGCATGATAAATTCACACTAGAACTAAGAAAAATAAGTCTTAGTAGCTAAAATCTTAGTCCTAACCCTGAATTACACTGCTTTTGTGGTGATGCACTGAGAAAAAAAAGTCCAGTAATAGACCGTGATAGTCCGAAGTTCGGAACAGGGAGCAAGAATAGCTGTTCTCTTCAAAGACATTCAGCAACGTGCCAAAAAGGAAGGGAGACACTGGAAGCATAGAAGAATAAAACGGATTCCAAAGAATTCATGCCTCCTCCTGTTATCCAAACTTCCTAAGTTTTCCTTATGGGGCATCATTAGATGCTCTAAGATGTGGGGAGTCCTCTTTCACAAAAAAAAAAAAAAGGGCTTTTTAGGTAATAAAATGTCATCAATTCAATCTTCGCGTAACTAGAGTAAGTAGTAAGTCAGAAGAGAAGAGCAAACACATTTCCTTGTACATTCTGGATCACATTTCAGTGAATATTCTGGGAACAGAACAGGCCACGGCCACTTCTCACCAGCTAAACCTCTCAAGTCTTTTCTCTAGGAAAGGTGCAAAACGCTGTACTCAAAGTTACTCTCCCACCCCAATTTCTACTTATAAGCTGACAGAATTTAAATACCAAAAGCAAACTTAGTGTACTTAGAAGCATCCTGAAGTTTCCATAGTCATCTTGTATCTCCTCGAGGCACTGTTGTTTGGCTGGGGCGATGCAGGCCGCAGAAACGCCACCTACGCTCCCGCTCGGTTCGGAGGATAACCAGCTGTCACGTCCTGGGGGTTTGGTATGCTCAACAGAAGGCTGTATGACGGAAGTTATTTACAGAATTCGCTTTTAATACCAAAAGTAGAGCGCTCAGTGTACAGTAAGAGCCCAAAAACTTCCAAGCATTTCCCCCTCAGAGGCTGACGCTGAAGTTGAAAGGAGCACGTGTCAGCAGTTAAACGCTTTCTTCACAGGCCAAATCGGTAGTAGAGTCGTGGCTACCACACAGACTTTGATTGTCTAGTTCAGAAACTTG
>VZSV01000023.1:3049377-3062243 GCA_013398735.1 Nothocercus julius | reverse complement strand
GGCCCGGCTCCGCCCTGCGGGAGCCGCTCGGTGCAGCGCGAGGCCCGTCCTCACCAGGGCATACCTGTCCGTGACCTTTTCCTCTGCTTTTTACACAGGCAGTAGATAGGAAACACAAATAAACCTGCCAAAACAAGGGGAGGAGACAACAGACATAATTAAACGCAGGGCTGCGTGCAGTCGTTCTGTTCTTTCGGGGGGAATGGAGCATTCAGCATTTCCGTCTCTCGGAGCACCCAGGCATTCGGACGAGCAGAAAAACCACACGGGAGTGCAAGCGTTGCTCTGGTCATGTCAAACCGTGCTCTCCGCTGCTTACTTGAGAACACACTCCTGCTAAAACCCCCATGCCGGACAGAAATAAATTCATCACCAACGGTCTGCTTTGTAAGCGATAGACACTTTAAAAAGTTTTATACTTCTTGTAAATTTTAAAGTTTTTTAAACTTTAAAAATTTACAAAAAGTTTAAGTTTTTAGAGCTAAATCCAGGGCTGATTTAATTAAACCCATTTTCATAAATATGTAACGTGTTCAACTAAAAAGCTAAAAAATATCTGCTTATTGTAACTTTGGAATTCTGGGTTTACTTCTTCCCCAAATCCCACTCCTTCCAAATCCCCTTACCTTTTAATTCAAGCAGTTTCACAAGTAATAAAGACAACATATCGTATCGGTACTATTGTTTTTTTTCACAAGCATCCTTACCAATCATTAAGTAATAAAATGTTTATTCTTGACAGGCATTTTTTTTTTTTTTTTTAATATTAAAAAGTCTTTTGAGTGAAAGCGTAAAAGGAAAAGAAAAACAAGATTTATCTAAGTGAAAAACAGCTTGTCATAAGAGATACTCTTTTGACACCGAAGGAAAAAGTGCATCTTACTTCCCCCCTTCTCCCCACCAACTGAGATGTCGAAGAATCACTTTTCAGGCACCACCACAGTAAGAAACTATAGCAAAATACTAGTGGGGTTCTTGCTATGAATCATCTTTTTATTGGCGTAAAATGGTTTTCAGCTATGCTACTGAGATTACTTTTGCAAGCGTGCTGGCAGTACAGTGCTGCTGTAATTGCTTCAAAAGCAAAACCTTACTGTAAGCAATCAATGTCTTTGGAACTGTACACACTGCTCTCTTCTTGATTGCCTCTCTTATCTGGCCAGACCCAGGGTGGGAGTTTGGTGGCAGAACAGGCGCTATCGCAGCTGCATTCCTGGAAAGCCTTCTTAGATTTCATTCTTCATCTAAGCAAAAGATGTTTTTCAACACAGATTATACCAGACTGCTGAGCAAAATAAGCTTTACTGGCTGCATTTTTGGGCATAAAAAAGCCACCAAAGCAATATATACCTCCTCAGCCAGCCCAACTCAGAGTATTACTACAGAAAGTGTATTTTTCATCTAAATACTGTAAATATTCAATATATTCCTCATCATGGCAGGCATACTGTAGAAAAGCTTTATCAGTATATTGGTTATATACTGACTGGATATGTACAGTCTTATTGCTGCAATCACTCTACTACATATTGGCTTTATTATATCCGAACAAAGGCCCATCATCCCAGTGTGCTCCAAAGATTGGCACTCACCGTAAAGGTCCAATGACTTAGAGAAATTTGGTGAAGGGCTGCGAAGCAGCAAGATCCATGATTGGCATCTTACTGCCAATATAAATGAATAGCAGCTATGCACTTTCAGAGGCAAAAATTACATCTTGCAACACACGTTAAAGTTGTGTTCCACAGGGGTCCAAGCCAGGCAGCCCGTGGCACTAGGTATGCAGGCCTTTTTGTTATTTTAACAATAATATGTAAGGATTTGGGATCAGAAAAGCCTTAACAATTAAAAAATGGTGGGAGGGGAAGAGGGAAGAGAGAGAGGAGAGGTAGACATAAAACGTAAGTAAGGAAAATTGTTATAAAGCTTTAATATTCTGAAGACAGAAGCCCATTTAGAAAAAAAGTGTGTAGGTTTTACACTAAAAAACTCTGCAGTTTGTCCATCTCAGAGAGGGAAATACTGAAACGATAAAGTCATGCAAAAGTCGGCAAAATCAGGATCAGACTCATTCCTGTAATTCATGTAATTCTTACCTATTACAACAGCTATGGCTCCCAGTGCCAGTCCAAGAACCAGTATTAGGGGTGTAATGAGTAGTTTTCCAGCTGAAACACAAAATTCATTAAACAATTCAAAGCAGGCATTTTATTTCCCCCTCTCCAACCATTCATAAATATTTGGATAATTTGACCTCTCAAAAGCTAGTTGGGTTTTTTTGAGTACTTCAGCGAGGTTCTTATTTGGGAAGTCAGCCTGCCAACCCAGCTAGGAATCACCACCAAAAAGCCACGTCCTTGCACACACTGCTCGCTTTATCCACCGCAATTCCCTGAACACAGCTTATTTTGGGTATTAACAACTAGCTTCAGCTTCCATTCTGCAATCCTTCGGGCACAGACAGGAACACGAAGGCTATAAGGTTACAGTCTTCTGGCTTTAGAGAGATTCTCCAGAGTCCTGTTGTACCACAACCGCGCTGGAAGGATGCCAAGCAGGTCCGTATCTCTAGGGAGGAAAGGTTGGCTCAAGGCAACACCAACAGCCGCTATCTAAATGTGCCTCTCCTCCCTCTAAAAGGCTACGGGAGCATCCTCTGCTACTGCTGCGGTTTAGGACTAAATCTAACCACTGCCAGCTCTACTTTGGGTCAATATTTATAAACACTGTGTTGCTGCTCCTACATGAATAATGTGACAGGGTTGTATTGCTTATCAGCTAGAGCAGGAGCCTCTGAGACCAAAAGAAACCACCTCTCCTTCTTTGTCTCCCCCGAGTTTATCATCTGTATAAGGGCTAGGAAGGAAGGCAGAGCTCCTTTCGAAAAGCTGAACGTATTTGACTTTGGTTCAAAGTTCAGTTTCAACTACCGTGGGCAGAATCATTCTCACTGTGTTGGCCAAGTCACTCAAAGATGCCACTTTTCTCAGCTCCCTGAAAATGCAGCGTTCTCTAGCACTTTTACACCAGCAGTTTGAATGGAGATTTGCAATTCACCAATTCTCTATATTAAGCATAAGCTTGAAAGATTACCTCTAGAAAGGGAGGAAGAGCCAGGTCATTCCCTTTCCCTTCCCTCTCCTAAGTCACTTGTATCAGATTTCAGTCCATGGATTACTTCATTCAACAATGATGTAAACCTCTCCATAACCTGAAACACTAATTTGGGCAGTCTGAAGGGAAAATGAGATATTTTGGAAATATTTACAGCAGTCAATGAATTGGTCCTTTTCACACTTCTGTTTTGATAGCTTTTAAATTTCTTAGGAGTGTTGTGATTGGGAAATATTAATTCCTAGAATAAATAAAAAAATGGCAAAATGGTATTACTTTATTTGCTAGGCATCCTAATGGTAGACCTTTAGGGACTCCACTGAGTTACATTACACATACACATAAGCTGTCATTGTCTCAAATAAGTTATTCAAGTGTAGACATGAGAATGAATGTCAAGGGATGGAAAATTGAAGTAAGCACTAAAAAAATCAGTGAACACCTTCACTGAAGGAACACCTTCAACAATTTTAAAGTAAAACTTCTGCTGTTTTAAGGCATAAGCTCTATATAATTTATTAATAACAATACACCATGTACTATTCACATAATTTGAATGTTAGATGTTTGATACCAAAATTATTAAGAACTTAAATAGAAAACTAAAGCACACAGAATCCAGATTCTACAGAAGGGCTAAGTTCGGTTTGACACAAGTAATTTCTTTGCGGATACAAATCATGTTTCCTAAGCTAATTCTGTTTAATATCTTGTTGACTCACATTCGACAAACTAACTCTGAGCTGAAATAGAGCATTAATGTTTGCCTTTTTCCTCCTGCTTGTGAATAGGATTAGTTCTACGATCTAAAAGGATGGAATGACCTTTCACAGGACAATCAATTCGCTAACTGTATCTTTCTTCGTTTATCTAGAGCGTTCTTTCTAAATGTTAAGTTTTAAAAATAAAATTATTTTGTTATATACGTTTTATATCTTTGTATATCTATAAAATATCCCCGGTATACAATGCCCTTATAAAAGGCAGTCAAGACCTTTATCTTTCTTTACTTTTATCATATAAAATTAAGCAACAAGCTACGATGACGTGACCGACACAGCTTTACCCAAATCATTTGTCGTAGCGTGAAGGGTTCTGAGGCTCTAAATCACAGTCAGAGGCATAACTAAGAAATGCTGCTGAGAGCAAGAGCGTTTATTACAGCCACACGTTCCACTGGGATCCATCGTCCCATCCATTGTAATGGGTGCAAGTTGAAACACAGGCAGTTCCATCTCCATGTGAGGAGGAACTTCTTTGCTGTGAGGGTGCCAGAGCCCTGGCACAGGCTGCCCAGAGAGGCTGTGCAGGCTCCTTCTCTGGAGATCTTCCCAACCCGCCTGGCTGCCGCCCTGTGCCCCGTGCTCTGGGTGTCCCTGCTGGAGCAGGGGGGTGGGACTGGATGATCTCTAGAGGTCCCTGCCAACCTCAACCATCCTGTGATTCTGTCCCGCTGCTACCGGTCGGCGCCCGCGCGCAGGGAGGCTGCGCGGGCCGGAACCCGGCGGCAGCCCCGAGCGGCCCCGGAGCTGCGGGACGCGCTGGGGCACCACGCGCACGGCCAGCTCAGCGCCACGCCATCACACACGCGCCCGCTACGATCCGAGGCGATTTTTTAAGGGTAGCTACAGGCACTGTAGGAAGTCAGTCAAGCCCCAAAAGGAAACGTTTTTAGAATTCTACTAGTAAATAAATCAAGCCCCAAAAGGAAAACATTTTTGGAATTCTCAGATCAATGGCAAGAGTTCTGTTTTTGTATACAGGTGCTGAACATGAAGATACAGACCTCTGTAGTAACATAATATTTACATTTTGAGGACTTTCAGATGATTTCAGAGAAGTTTCACTGCTGTTGATATACAAAAACAATACTGTTCTGCAAAAGGAAGAATCATTTTAGGAAACATGAGGGAATAGTTTCCCCTTGCATAACTTTCTATATATTTCCTTAAAAGCACACCAAAAAAAAATCCTTTGAGAATTCTTTTCCACATAAAAACCTAATATACCAGTTTTGGAGAACAAATTTAATCATCAGCATATGAAAAATGGAAAGTTCAGTCTTCCAAGTCTAAATATCAGTATATGCTTAACTAGAGCAACCATAAGTATATATTCACAAATCAAGACAGTCATATCTAGCTAGATTTAAGTTCTAGTATGAGTTTCGATCTGTACTTTAAAATGTACAATCAAATGCATAGTGGGCATTCTTACAAATCAGGCTGATTTATGCAATAAAATTCCCTTTGCAGTGCTCCCAAATGAGCACACATAAAGCAAACCATGGAGTCTGCTTTTTCGACAGCACATCAGTCTGACTTGAAAACGTGTTGTCTTCAGATTTGTATTTGAAATGCTATATGCCATGCATAAAAAATTTCAGTTGCTTTAATGGGATTCATTACATTCTGTCCTGTTATATCCACGTAATTAGCAAATGATTCTGAACATAATTCACTCAGCTGAATGCAGGGGCCACTTAAGTGGCATCTGAAATACACTGAAGACAGTTAAACATAAGTTTCTCCTTTCTGTGTTCAATAAGGAATATAACTCGCACCTAACTCAAGTTATAATGAAATATTCTGCCTTCAACAGCTTAGCTAAGCAGAGTCTAACTAGTATGAGGATGAAACCTCCAAGTCCACTGGGAATGTAGGATAAAAGCTACAGCATCTTCCTGTTCAGCATGGTTACAGGAAAAAGCGCCTTTAAAAAAAACAAAAAACAAAACAGTGGGCTAGGGTGGGGAGAGAAATGCCATCAAATTAAGCAGAGATAGTTCTTCCATCAGTTTATTTTCTTCTTTTCCTTCTTCTACTTTCTTTACAAAGCCACTGGTTTATGAAGAACAGTATGTTTAAATTAAATGCTATTAATTTATGTTACCATAAATGATTTTCCCTTCCTTTTATTACAGAACAGTCTGTGATTGCAGGCACAGACCTTTACTTCTAAGCAGGAAATCGCAAACCAGAGCCCGCCATAAAACGTTCTCTCCTTTTTATACACCCCATCCACCCGGATTAAGTTTAAAAAAAAAAAAACAAAGAATCTCTGCCATACAAGATCACCACATTTACTTCAACAAGTACACTTCTCTTCCATAGCAAGAGCACAAAAAAACCTCACAGGATAAAACATAGCTAGCAACACCTCATTGATCTCCCACTTGCAGCTAGAAGTTAAGTTCTCTAAGTAGGAGTGCATTTTACTATAGTAAATCCTACTTTTTTTTTCCCCTCGCTCGGTTACATGTTGCTAAAATTTAGAGTCTGTGCTTCATGGTGACCCTTTCCTCCGCATTCTACTCCACTCTCCTCTTTCCAACACACTCGGAGCTTCAAAACCAAAATCAAAGACGATGATAAAGATTCTGAAGGAGGGTCTATAAATAATGACAGCAGACAATGAGCAAATTATTAATATTTCCTATATTTTGTAATAGAAGAAATAACAAATAAAATTTGCTAGAGGAAATTTAAAAAAAACAAGTGAGGAAGGAAGTATTTTCTCTGCACAATGCATAATAAAATCTTACAGCAAAATGCCCACAGATATTGTGGAGACTAAAACTGTAAGTCATTAAAGAAGGACTGTATAAACTGGCGAAGGATTCATCTACTGACAGTTATCAAGCAAAGATGCAGATGCAAACCTTAACCAAGGAAGACCCTAAAGCAGTGATGACTGGAAACACAGTGACTGGGCTCTTGCTTCTGCTTGCCTGCCGCTGCACACAAGCTCTGCTAGAGAGACCTTTGCACTTGCCCGTCTAATGAAAAAAAGATCAATTCTGCTGAAGATGGCTAAAGTTTTACAAGGAAAGCTGCTCTTGCCAAGCCTCCACCCCTCAAGTGGCAGAAGCACAAGCTGGACTGACATTACTCAGAGAGGGAAGTTGCTTTGGAGGAGGATATGAGGAGACCACCTTACAACAACATGAGGCCTGCTTAGGAAAATAAAGGCCTGTGTAAATCAAGGACCATCAAGAAACCACAGAAGTTAATCATAGCTAAAATCTTATCCAACAGAGGAAAAGCAGGTGCCTAAATTCTTGATTCCTACACAAATGCAAGTTGCTACACTTTTCAGATTTCAGATGTGAATGTCAATAGAGCCCTAGAGTGTTTTGCTAGTTATTTATGCAATCAAACATAATATATATAAAAGAAACAATCCAATTTCTCTCTGGAGAAGCCTGACGGACTTGGGGTCCTAGGTATCAACGCAGAACTCTGGCTCATTGTGAACTTGGGTTTTAACAAACTATTCTAAAAACCACAGCAATTACTATGTTTTTTGGCAGAAGCAGTTGGCTTCCTCTCTATTAACATGAACATTCCTGAGGAAAATAACACATTAAGATAGAGGAGAGGAGTCTTGTAGAGAAAGTTTTAACAGCAAATTCTAGGAGAAATTTAGGCTGAGATTTGGAACTTTGCTAGTCTTTCTTGGCTTACTGATTAAAGCAAGCCACAAGCACACTCACAAACAGGGATTATTCACATATGAACTAATCTTCTTTCTTATTAATAAAAGCTTTTTTCCTCCTCCTCTTTTTTTAGAGGAAGATATTGTGTACAACACTTTCTTAAAAAAAACATAAACAACCAAAATAATGATTTATGTATGTTAAAATCATGCTCACACAGTTTCTGACAATCAGCAAACTGCATGTTCAGATACTACAAGTGTAAACCAATGCAAAAGTTAAAGCAGGACTAATGTAAGGCAGATCTAATTTTGTGATACAAGACAGTGCTCATTTTTATGTGTATCTCCATGGCACATAGAAGCTTTAATCTTGAGGTAACATTACCTACAATTCTGTATGTGAGCAGCACAGTATTTGTAATGTCCGAGTACCATCCTTTGCTATCACACATAGTAGCTCCATCAAATCCACCAAGATCCATTTTAAAGTAACCTATACTGATTGCCATGTTGCTTTTACTGAAATCTCTTCTGAAACCTTACCAAGTGCTTAGAAACAGCCCTTGAATCTTAATCCTAAATTTATTCATGAACACTTTATATCCATTTGTTCTAGTGCCAGCATTGTCCTTAATCTTCAACAGATCTTCTCATGTGTTGGAATTTATCTCTATAAAATATATAACAGTAAACATATACAATTATTTTGAATTTTTATCCTCTTTCCCATTTTATTTCTGCTTCTTTAATTCACCTCTATTTTAAAGTTTGTTTTACAGCCTTGCAAATTACTGAGGTCAAGCTAATGGGCAAGTATTAATTACCATCATTTGTTAAACATGCACTCCATGTTTGCTAGTCTGCCACAACTTTGTGGATCAGCTAACATTTCTTATTACCAGGCCTATGAGTTTCTGTGCCAGCTTCCGTATTACTCTGAAATGGAAATCACCTGGTTTTCTTCCTGGAACACATTTGGCTCAGGAGTTTTGTTTTCATCTCAAGGCTACCGACATCTACTTCTACTCATTCAGTCTCTATATTCAACATCATCCAATTGAAAAAAAATCAAAGCATTTCCTTATCCTAGGTAAATTCCAAATTATCTCTAAGTTCTTTGCCTTGTTTCAAAGTATAAAAAACCCCTTTCCTTAATAGGTCCCCAGTTCCTAATATGGGTCCCCATTCTTAATACAACCTTTTCCTATAATGTTTGAGATTGATAACAATTCCTAGCTTACCTGATACCTTATACCTATACAAATGTAGTATGTTGTAGCATGTTATATAGTGTACAATGGTTGTTGTGCTTCCTTAAGGTTGAGATGGGTATATACCTTGTTCAAAAGCAAATTAGGAGTCAAGCTTTTAGCATTATATTCTTATGAGCGATATTAATATATATGGTTGTGCTTTTAAGCTGGTTTTTATCTGAAGAGAATGATCAAAGTCAAGAATGTGCACTTTGGCAGCTTTGCTGTCTTCTCATGAGTGATACCATGCAAGTCTGGTGGTCAGATGTCCCACAGTTAACAGTCCTCAACTAGAAGCAAGGACCAAAAAAGCCCACAGAGGAGAACAGTCAGCTACCTCCTTTACAAATATGGTATTTCAGATGCTGACCTTCTCTCCACTTTCCTACTGGGTAGCTCAGATATCCTCAGTTCATCAGGCAAATCCCCCTCTTGGGGACAAACATTTCCCTAGGTGTTACATGGGGTCAGTTCCCCTCCTGGCACTTCACTTGGTGACCAGACTCTGCTGAGACTTAACGAAATTTCATCACGCCATGACCCGCACTTCGTCAACAGTCACCTCCTCCTGTAGATCCTTTTGTAGATCTGGGTTTCAGCTGCTATGAGATGTGGCACAGCTTTTACTCTGTCTGAGTAAATGCCTCTTCATTCATATGTTAGCAGAGGGACATAAAGATCAGCTAGCAGTAGTTACACAGCCATATGTAAGAAGATAAAGATACAAAATGCAAAGAGAAATTTCCCATGTCATAAGCCTGAACACTGCACAAAGGGTTTTCACCAGAAGTAGTTCTGCGAAACCACTGTACAATAAAAGGTCCTTTCAAATAGCTGGGGTCACTACGGAACTTAAGGTGAAAAAATTATAAAGTCAATTTAATGGTCTCTGAAACAAACTAAAGTTCTTTTTTTGAGACTGGCTTATGCTGTTATTAGGGTTTTGCTTTTCAAGTTTGCTTGCTGTCACTACATGTTATTGAGAAAAGGTTTGGAAACATTACCAGAATAGAGCACAATACTTATTCATGCAGAGTCCACTGAAAAATAGCTTCCAAATGCTACATTTTTTAGTATTTTTAGAAAAACCACCTTTTACACAACTGAACAGCAGGCTGTGCATCCTCTACTTTAAAGCCGTATTTTTTAGCATATAGTTTTTTTCCCCCACAATCACCTCATCATGCAGCTCTCTACAAGGTACATGTATCCACTCACCACAGACAGAGCCTCGCACTAATCTCCTTAAATGTGGTCTCTCGGGGAGGTAGCGGTATTTGCATCCAAAGATACTGAGGTTTGACGTGTGATCTCCGAAGAACCGGAGCTGGCGGTATCTCTCCCCACAACGGTAACAGAAATTAGTGTTACACTGGGAACAGGTCATGTGGTCACACCCTTCCGTTCTCTGGATGTGGATCTTAATGAGCAGAACAAAAAAGAAAAGATTATTTTTTCTCCCCTAAGCACAGGAAAGTAGACACTTCCCCCGTATATCCTGCATATACCCTGTGTCAAAACGGGCCGACACTGCGAGCAACCCCTTGCTTAAGTCAGTGCTTGCATTAACCGATGCTGCAACTCTACGACAACAATTTTCTACGGTCTGTTTTCAGAAAAACAAACATAAAAGTTGTATTTGTTTCTAGACTTTCACTGAAGAAGTACTTTCTACTTATTTCTTCTTTGTTAAAATCACTTCTTTGCCTCAGATGAGAATCCAAATGCCTTCTACTGAATGATTTCAAAGATGACAAGTTGTGTTATTACTCAGGCAGTCACATCAGTACCAACTGTTATTAACAGTAGTACAGCAAATATAGCTCGTGAACTCTGCCTGACCCACCAAATACGAGTTTCCCTCTTGTAGCATCTGTGGCCCCACTCCCTTTTCCATTACAAATTGGTTTGGCATTTTGCAACTAGAACAACTGTGCTGTTTGCATGAATGAGAAGAGTAGTAATGGATTTTTTCTTTATAAAGAAAGTATCTACAAGCTGTATTAAAAAAATTGCACCCAGCTATCACATTTGCCCATTAAGCTGCACTGTCTTGGGTTCTGCTTTCATCCTTCCACTGACTGCCTGTATGAATGAACTCATTTACCATTCCCGTACCTCCATGCATTCTTCTGCAAAATTGGTACATTTACTTACTTTGCAGATTCTGTAAGGCTTCACTCTTAGTTAATAACTCAGAGAATGTTAGAAGAAAGGATGCCCTGGGGCTGAATGTTTCACTAAATCATATTCGGTACTGCAGCTGTGATTACACAGCTACTTTAAATCTTGCCAACTAAAAATACAGTTACAGCAGTAAGCATTTTTATCTTTTCACAAAGCTGATGAAAACCAACATCCTATGGAAATTTTACTTGTTAAAACTTGGCGATGAACACCTCCATAACCCCTTACTCATATCAGCAAATATCTATTTTGTGGGGAGATGAAGGTGAAGACAAAACACCACTCCTTAAAACAGCCTTGCCAGCAACAGAGCACTTACCTGAGATGTGGAAAGCTCGGGATCCGGCCTCTCACCTCAAGAGAGGCTTGTAACTTGTGGGCTTTGGACATTTGTGAGAGGGTCAAGTGTGTTTGCACTTTTAAGTCTGAAAAGCCTTGCCCGCTCAACATACTACTGAAACTGGTGCTTCACATTCATAGATGTATGTAAGAGAAACAAATGAGTGTTTTCCAGTAACAGTACTTTTGGTGAAAGAATGCAGAGCAGAGGTAGCTAAAAGTAATTCTAGGTGCACCTGCCAAGAGCTGAAATTCAGAGAACTGTGCAGGATTTTGTGATTTTAGAGATACTTCTCCTCATCTGCTGGTTCACAGTGACGCATTTCCATCTTAAACATGGAAATGAGGAAATTTCTGATGCTAATGAAAAGTATCTGTTCTTGTTGTTTGTTTTAAATCAAAATTGCTGAACTCTCCTTTCTCTTCTTCATTTTACCAACCCAATATATTGTTATCCATCAAGCCAAATTAGAAATCTGTACAAGCCTGAAGCCTGATTGCCCTTGATGCAAATGCACATTCCAAAAATACTTCATACATTACCAAAGACAAACAAACAAACCAACCAACCCCACCAACACCATTTTCTTTAGTAGCTGGAAACTGAAGGGCCAATTGGGAATGGCTCTGTGCATTCTACCCTCAACATCTTCCATAAATACCCATCTCCTCTTCCCTGCTGTCTACCTTCCTTCTAACCACAGCGCCTTAGCAGTACGCAAATATGCAAACCCCATCACTCCTCAAGGTTCACTTCTGAATCTCATTGTTTCTGCCCCACGTCTTCCGAAACAAGGCATGAGAAGACATGCAAAATGAGCAAAACGCGTTTCTGTCATCCCCTGAACCTTTCTGCCCACTTCCCCCCCGCCCGACACCCAAGTATACTTCTCTCTTCGAGCATAAAGAGGTTGACATAGCATTTGTTTTCTTACAGATACACAGTAGAATTATAAGTACTTTTTGAAGATGCAGATATAAAATTACAAAGTTTCGGACAATGTTTATGAAGAAACTTCTATGCATAATGCTCTAAAAGCTGCAAGTCTGAAACAACTCATTTTACCTGCCTTTTACAGTTACATTTTTTGTTGCAAAAAAATTTGCCTTTTGATAAGGACAGAATTTAATAAATAAAATGCATCGCGGCACGCGGCGAGCCTGCCCGTGCGCACAGACTGACAGTGCCAGGTGAGCTCCGCGCTGCGCAGGCGGGCGGCCAAGGCGGACAAGCGGCATTTCATCGGAGAAACTTCAGCCCGGCTTCGCACGGGGATTCCTCTCTCCCCGCTCCATAATCCGTTGACAGAGATGGATGGCGAATCTATAGGATGGGAACACGATGGCCCACGGGTCGGGTATCACACGAACGTTCCCGCTCGGCTTAATCCTGCACAGCGGCAAGTGCCCAGGGCCTGCTCCCATCCGGAGCCATACCTACCCTTCCACGGCCCGGCGAGTCCCCGCAGGAACTCAAAAGGGCCCCTGGAACAAGAGGGGTTAAAAAAAAAAAAAAAAAAAAAAAAAAAAAAA
>VZSV01000023.1:3026511-3046205 GCA_013398735.1 Nothocercus julius | reverse complement strand
ACTGCTGAAAATTAAACTAATTTACAAGAAAGACTTGTGAAGGACTGACCTTTAATCATTAAAAAGCTTTTCTAGTTTTGCCAAATCTTAAAGTCTCTCAGAGTTGACTTGCCAACAGAGTGCTCTGTGGTATGCAGCTACCAAATTCACTCAAGATTTGTGGAGGGAAAAAAAAAAAAAAAAAAAAACACCACGACAGAGGGCGTTACATTTCTTCAAAGCTTTATTTCAGGAATAATTTGGACTGCAACATACATACATCACGCGTATGAAATGGAGCCTTTTCTTAGAATTTCCATAATGTTTATTTTATGTGCAAGGGGTCTGCAGAATTATTTCAGGAATTGGTAAGTAAAATATTTGATTCTTTTCTCTGCAGGCCTGAGCTGAGAATCTGCACAGCAAGTGTGATTTTTAAACCCAGAGCAGAAGCTACAACTATTTACTTTGGATAAATATTTTAAAAAATAAACGTTTGAGAAGAAAACCTGCGAGCCAACAGAAAGCAACTTACCTTGCATTTTGGACACTTCTGGGCATTCCTTTGCCCATGCTCAATTTCGTTGGCCCAGTGACGCAACAGCTTGTCTCCCTTTTTGTATTCCTTACAGTTAACACCTTCATGCCAGGGAGAGTGGCACTTAAAACACCAGACAAATTGGCAAGACGGACACTGGATCTGTGTAAATGAGAAAACACCACACATTTGCAAGCTGTGCTCCGACTCAACTCTAAAACGCACCTGAAAAATGCCACCCTTAATTTTAACGGCAACAGCAATAAAAGTTTAAAATTACTTACAAAAATACTGGTAATTGCAGAAGTTAACTTTTTTTTTTTCATTTTAAAATAGAAAAGTTAAAGAATTATTTGTTAAAGCCAGTAGCAGCTTCAGTCAAACAAAGCACAAATAATTTGTTTTGAATACAGGCTGTTTACTTAATTCATCGAGTGGCTCATATGCCAAAAAGCAAAATCCAGAAAATATATACGTGTGTCCCCTAAGACACATATGGAATCACCTAAAACTGAACAGCCACGTTTCACTTTGGTGGGTGTCCTTCAGGCATAAACTGTACTCCCTAGGTTGTTACCAGGGAGCACCTGGTCTTCTGAAGGAAATCTAGGAAGCCCGGATATGAGAAACAGCCCTGGGAAAAAGGACCAAGAACAAGAGTCTTCCTGCTCCTCAACCACCAGGGCCAACCACCACCTTGGAGTCAAGCACCTGCTCCTCTTCTCTTGATTACAGAAGAGTGAGCAGAGGGTGAGCCAAGCCTGCTCCATGTGCTAAAAACAAAAACCACACACTTCAGTGGCAGAAAATGCAAGCTAAGCTCCTTAAACTGGGAGGAAAATAAAATAAAAAGCTCCTTTGGCTTCAAAACACTATGTAAAACACAAATACCATCATCATTATCTCTTCTTCCAGTCCTTTTTCTAAGTAGGGAAAAAAAGGCCCCTGTAGCTGCTCTGCCTGTAGAAGCCTTAAGAAAGCGGTGCAGGTTCCAGGTGCTCACGTAGTCAAAGCCAGTCCTCATATCTGGGCCATGACTAAACAAAGCAAGCGCTACAAGTCTCATTATATGGAGGCACATCTGAACTTGAGCTCTGCGTGGCAGCTGAACTCTGCAAGCCCAACGGAGAAAGTGACGGAAGACGGGGAAGGGCAAATTTCTCCGGCCGCTGCAGCGCCCTCGCACCACGTGTGGCTTCAGGCTCCGTTCTGCACTGTCCTTGCTTCGCCCCGGCCAACATCCTGGATCGGGGAATTCACCCAACTCTTCCGCAGTGCCTGTTCCCAGGCCTGGTTTCCCTCCTACCCACAGCAACGCTGGGGCTGGCAGCACCCGGCGTGGGGTGCTGCTCAGGAAACGGCATCCGTGGGTGCAGTCCCAGGCAAAGCCCCCAGAACAAGTTTCTCAAAACACGGCCTCTCCTCCCACACGCCGCCCGGCCCTGCTCTGCCTCAGCTCCATTTAAGATGCCAAAGCAGGCACTCGGAGTTCCCTGAAGTATTTTGCTGGGAAGTAGCCAAAATTATTATTTATACATGCAGCTCCCACATGCGTTACTAGGAGTATGTTAATACAAAGCTGATCTGCTCCCTAGCGCGTGACTGAGTGACGAAGCTCTCTGCTTCGTCCTTAATGCTGCTTCCCAAGTGCTATATGCACTGATAGCATTTATTTTTTCTTCTGCCTTTGATATTTTTACACACCAGAGATCTAACTGACACAATGGATCAAGCCGAGTATGGCTCTGCATGACCCGTTGCTAAGGGCTTGGCTTTAGCTTCAGACAGACATACAAAGCAGAAGTTTTTGCTCTGCAGCAGAGCCTAACAACTGTAGCCTTGCTTGCAGCAAGGGAAATATTTTTGTTTGTGTAAAATGCTTGGTTAAAAAGCACTGCCTTTAAACAATGCACTAGGTGATACGCTGACTTTTCAGCATGTGAATTTGAGTGTTAGAAAACAGACTTTCCTACATATCAAGCGGACTGAAAGACAGTGTAAAGTTAAAGTGGATGAAATTCTACTATTCATCATCCTGTTGCAGTATTATCATCTACTGTTTTCCATACATACACAATATCAGTTTTGATACACTGCACAATGTGATAAGAAAATTGCATCCTTCCTCTCAATGTAAAGACTTACTGAAGACTTAGGTAGGTGGTACAAAAACAGAGTAGATACCATAATATTCAAGAACAAAATAACACTTGTTTGCAGTGAAGCAGCACATTAAAGCTACAACACGTGTGTTACAAGCATTACTACTTTCTAATGAGAACACAGTAATTTCTGAACAAATTTCTAAGCCCAAGATAAGGAAGAAAGAAAAGCAAACTAAAATGCAATTCACATTCTTTCTCTGATCTGGTGGTCACAAGTGTAACTCCTAAGTTTAAGAAATGGACAAATTTTTGCCACCATAAGAATGTGCTGTATTTCTCCTGTTGCCTACATTACAGAAGAGTTTAAATCCCAGTTTTAGAAGAAATTTAAGTACTTCTAACGTGCTTTGGAAGTTAGCAGCACTTCTCTTTCCTTCAGAAGACTTCTATACAATGTCTTAGACCTGCAGAAGAAGTCTGTCGCCCCCAGAGCTTTCAGATTTATATTAGAGAGAATAAAATCATCCATCCATACAGTTCAATGTAGAGTAACTAAGGACTTTTAAGAAACAGGAAGAAGTTTTGAATAAGTCTCTCAGATTTTAAGAGGTCACTCCTCAAAGGTGTAACTTCACTGAATCAGTATTTAGGGTTAAAAATGCTTTGAATATAGATTTGACAAAAGAAAATAAGTGTGTAGAGATCCTTACGCTTACACTTCATCAAAAACAAACAAAAGCAACCCCCCTCCCCCCCCAAAAAAAACAACAACAAAAAAAAAACAGAACTCTAATGCCCCTGCGCTCTTCTAGTTGTGCTAATCCTTTTTGCAGAAGAGACATTCTACAGAGAAAGCACCAAGTCAGACAGAACTAAGTCTCTGCAAAAATACCTCCGTGTCCAGGTGCTAAACAAAAGGAAATGTCCTATCCTGCCTCTCTGTTTGTCAGACGAATTCCCCTAATAAAAAAGCTTAACAAGAAACAGGAAAATTCTCACTCTAAAGAAAAGCGTATTTATTTCTCCTAACTCACTCGAACACCAACTTACGCTTTCATAGCCCCTTAGAAACCAATATGCAGAGCAGATAGCTTCGATCACCAGCTCATTATCCTACCCAGCATCCCCAGGAACTTGTTTTAGAGTGTGGAATTTAGGCTTTTCGCTAATCCATGTCACAGCGACCCACTGCTGGGAAGGCGGCAGCAGGCACCACGCTGCATCACTCCGTATCTGTGGTGCCTCAGGCAGAGATCGAGTCTGCAGCCACAGCTGAGTGTTTTATAGCCTGGCACTTCTGCCAGTTGCAATGTTCAAACATTTGAGCCTGAAAATAAATGTTAAAAAAATATAAACCCGAACCAAAAAGTCTGGGGAACTGAAAATTAAAGCTCATTATTTAAGCAAAATGCCAACATAAAGAGTAGTGTTTTTTTCTTCCTGACACAAATTAATTTCCGGGTCTTCCTTTCTATTATAATATTATAAAGAACCACAAGGAAACATAGCAGCCACAGGGATATATATTTTTAAGCTTATACCTGCACAGTGACATCAAATGTTTCCCAATACTTTCATTTCGTAAAAGAGGCTGAAATACGGGATGAGACTATAATCCCATGAATGCAAAGTGGCATTTGTTACCACGAGAGGCCCTGACCAACTGAGGTAAACTAATGGGAGCTGTATTACAAGACTCAGATTTCCTAGTGGCCTTTTTCCACCTTCCACCCTTGACAGCACCTTGTACAAGACTGAATTAGTGAGCAGGTTTAAATTTTGGTGGGCCACTTCACTCTCTTCTATGTGCCTTTCTAATTCTGTTCTATTTGAACATACACTGAGGAGGCAAAAGAATGTCCCTTTAAGTATTAACCTTATTTTTCTTGGACCGACTGACTGCAAGACAGCCCCCAAACCTATCCAAACTTGGATTCAGGGTGTGACATCATGGCATGTGCTGGAGAAGGAGGAACACAACAGGGCAATTATGGCAGCGTGTCACATTCTTACTCCCTTCCTCCTCCGCTCTTCTGTAAAAACAAAAAATAATCACACATGATCTGCTTCATGCTTCAGCATCAGCGCATGAAATCATCACAACATGGACACAGAAAGGCTATTTTTGTGCAACTTAAAGCAGTAAAAATATCACCGCCCAGCAAAGCAGACAAACCACATCCAGCAGTGTTTTTCTTTTTTTTTTTTTTTTTCAGATATATTTTTCTCACACAAATATTTTCCATTTCTTTTATGACTTTCCTTTCAGTCCATCAGAATTGAGAGGCTATATACACAAACTTTTCTGCCATCCAGAGGTCAGTTTCCCTGGAAATAGAAAAGATTGCACAACTTCTCATACTAGCCCTTCTGCTTCTCCACTTCCCGCAGCGCTGCCCTTCGAGGCTGACATTTTCCATAGTCTTACTTTACAGCAAAGAATCCAACTACCATTTTCCTCACCTCCCAGAAAAAGACTTTTCAAAACTGGCAGGTAACAACACACACCACTGCTCGCTGTGACGTTAGCAGAGCTGGCTTCCTATCCAAAATAACTCCGAGAACCTGAAGCTAGAGGAAGATTAATGAGATTTTTCTCCTGCTTAATAGAAGGTTAGCTGTGGAATAGGCAGACTGAATTAACTGTGCAGCTCGCTCATTATATAAATTACAAGCTCTACCTCCACAGTCTTTTTATTCCCAAATAAATACAGGCTCCTGCCAAAACAGCTGCCCCGTGCTCATCACCAGCTCATTCCCCTCATGATCCAGCTGAAAATGAACACCAGGACAAACAGACAGTGTTTCCCACCGGGGCTGATCCTTCATCCAGCCTCAAGTGCAATACCAAAACACCAACGCGAGCAAAAGGCAAGTGAGCAGGAATGAAGAGCCCAAAGCAAAGACTGGGAGCAGGGCAAAAACACCATGCTCAGAGCAGTCAGGGTTTAAGGCAGACTGGAGCCATACAGAGCCTCAAGATATCCTTGATAAAAGGTAAAATTTGATCCCCAAAAAAGGGTGAACCTCATTGATATAAACTACACAGATCTGTTCTATCACAGCATCTTTGCATATACTATTTTCTACTAAATCTAGAGCAACATGTTTGAGAAATTCTTTGATACTTGAAAATAAGGTGGCTTAAAAACTGCATGGAAGAAGTATTTACATGCCAGAAGCCAAGCACTTAAATTCAGATTTTCTCATATTTTTGTGTCTCTCTTGACTGAAGTAAACGAAACATTTATTAGAAACCTCACAGTCTGATAAGGCAGAAATGTTGCTTAAGAATCAAGAATGTTTCTTCATGGTAGGTCAGGGAATCAAGGTGGAAACAATGTGGGTGTGGAGAAGATAAAAAAAAAATACAGAAAATCTCACAGAACAAGGAAACATACAGTCACTCAATCTAGTGAAACCAGTATATGCTTCACATGCATGAGCTGAACCACTAATTTTCAAAATTTTGCCCATTTCCCTTCTTGTACCTGGGCATACCATCTTTGACCAAAAGTTTATTAGGATTTTGCCAATGACCAAGACAAACACTCCCAGTTTAGAACATATTATTGAGGAAAGGGCTGAATCCACTTGTAACATGAATGCTTCAGGCAAGAAGCTGAATAGCTACACAACTGTATTGTGCTTTACTAAGTGTTAGTAACAGCAGAGGGAAATTTGGATAGCAAGGAGGTTACAGCTTCCCCTTCTTTCCCCTCCTTCTCCTCTAATTAAGATGCACCGGCTAACTTTCTAGACTCCGCCCAACAAGACTTTGATCTTAAAAATGGAAAGCAACACTAACAAATGGACATTTAGCAGTTACATCAGTTTAGATGGCATAAAGCAGCTATCGCATGGAAAACTAATCAAGCTGATAAACACAACATCTAAACTTGAAGAGGTAAGGAGAGATATTTGTTAAATCACAGGATGGTTGAGGTTGGCAGGGACCTCTAGAGATCATCCAGTCCAGCCCCCTGCTCCAGCAGGGACACCCAGAGCACGGGGCACAGGGCGGCAGCCAGGCGGGTTGGGAAGATCTCCAGAGAAGGAGCCTGCACAGCCTCTCTGGGCAGCCTGTGCCAGGGCTCTGGCACCCTCACAGCAAAGAAGTTCTTCCTCACATGGAGATGGAACTTCCCATGTACAGTACTGTATCAATTGTTGCAGAACCATTAATCATATTTTAAAAATATCTGTTCAAATATACTCTTAGATTTGAAGCAAGTGTTTTTGTGTTACAGTGTACAGAAAAACAAGGGTACTACTGGCACTGAGTCTTTCTGTACAGTGATCCTACTAGGATGCTTCTGTGTGCACTTTCCCACATATGACTCATGTTTTTCTCTTGGTGTCGATGCTTAGTTCAGAATTCCCCTGACACAATTATGGTTTTTATTGCTTGCATGTAAATATGTAAGTCTCTCGGCCTCCAATCAGGTCTCCTATGCTATTTGCAGAAGAAAGTGAGTCTTCACCTCCCAAAGATCTTATAATTCAAGCCACAGGGCAAGACACTGTAAAAGAAATCACGTGAGAATATACAAAAACTATGAGATAATAATGGTCAACAGCAATTTGTGTATGTAATTACTCACACACGTCCAACTTCAGATAGAGGCCTTTTTTTGAACCTCATTCCAGTTGCAAAACTTAAAATTAGTCACTAAAACTGTGTCTATGCTAGTAAATAACACAGGTCAAGAAAGTGGGCTGGAGCTCTGGCCTACGAACATCCTTACTGCCTGCAAGCACGTTCCTGGTTACACCTTTGACTCGAGTCAGCTCTGTGTTCTCCCAGACAACACCTAGGCACAGCTCAAAAAGTATTTTGCCATCCTCTGTTCCCAGGAGGAGACTTTAGCTCAGTGGATAAGAGACACCATATTTCATACCAGGACCAGAAAACTACTTCCAGTCTTTTCTACTTAATGCACCAGACAGAGCCTGAAAATTCCCTCTTTGCTTATGATTTCTAGGGTAGCGCTGGGAACATTTTAACTACACCGTTTCAATTCATAAGAGAGCACTGCTGGGCAGCATGACCCGCTTTTTGACTAGAAGAACATATACAAGCACTCGAAGCTGGCAGGACTGTTACACAACGGCTGCACAACCCCTAGCAGATATCAACATGACAGTAACAGCCTCTGACACCATGAGAGGGGCTACAGCAGATATATTACAACATTTCCTACACGTTTACACATCCTACACGTCTATACATTCACCTAAGTGAATGCTGAGCAGATGGGATGGGTAAAGGAGGATGCCTGCAGGCAGAGGGAATTTTACCTGCAATTTGGAGTTTGTCCAGTTCTGTGTAAGAAGTTAAACATCCACAACAGGAAGTCCAATAGACTTGGTGGCTGCTTACGTGTAATTTATACATTACACCGATGTACGTGAGAACCTCGTAACTCAGGGTTAGCTCCACCAAGGTTTCAACCCCACTGGATACACAACCTTCTACCTTTTAATCTCTGTACAAAGTTGATTCTTACACTGTAATTAGGGCTATCTAAACAATCATCTAAATTCTTCTTGAGGAAAACTGGTTTGTCAAGGGAAGGCCAGCTCAGTAATGAAATTAATCAGAACAGATCTAATAAGTGGATGGAAAACTAATACAGACCCATGAAACAGGAATAAAAATGCATAAAGAAGGGGCTAAATGACTCACTCTGTGACCATGACGTTGCCGATAGAACTTGTCTGCAACAGAGACCTCCAGAAGTTCGAAGTTTCTGTCAGTAACCCCTTGTGCATTTAATCTTTAATTTAAATTGTGATGTAAGCAAATCTTATACTACAAGAAAGGCTGTGGAAAAGGGTTTTCTTGCTCTCTTTCTCAAGTTTTCTGCGCCAAGCTGTAAAACTACAGCAACACCTAAGCTGTAGTAAGCAACTGAAGAAATCCAAAGCGTGAGACAGTTCTACTTTAAGGAAGGGGCGTACTAACTTGGGAGATGCTCAGAGTGCATATGCCCTCACACAAAAACATCCAGAACTCATTTACTTGCAGTTTCAGAGAAAGCCTTTCTTTGCTGGGGCTGTGTGTCTAAAATTATCAATTATAGTCACGTGTGTAAAATTATCAATTATAGTCACAATACCCCTTCCCTATCTCTTCTAATCATGACTGCACTGACTGCATTTTGAAGTGGAAGGTATACTTAATTTCAAATGGGTAGGTGGCACATTTTGGCCTGACAAAAGAAATAAGGAATAAAACTCAACTATTTGAATTATTAGAAGTGAATTAACTAGTTAAGCAATGATTTATATTACAGATTCTTAATCACAGCTTACATTAGGTCTCAGTAATGGAAGAAAGGTCATTTAATGCCCACCAAATGCTGACCTACTTTTGCTGCGCTACCTAATCCATAGCTCTGGCAAGCATGCTCACTTTGTATTTGTTCTCCAATTTGGCAGGGGTAGGAATGTGGCCTCTCCTCCGGAAGGTAGTAAAGTGCTTGCACTGCGGGCACGGCTTGGTGCTGGAGTCAATGCGGCTGAGTTCCAGGAAATATTTATACTTGATGATGTCGTCGTGGGGCAGGTTATAGAGGACAGTTGTTTCATCCAGGTGTTCGCTGCACTCCGTGATTGGGCATTTTATGTCTGCTTGTCCCAGCTGCACCTGCATATAAATAAAAATAATAAAAATAAATTACAGAAGGTCTGTATGATCCCCTGCTTGGGAAGTAATATTCTGCAAGTACTGCAGAAGCAAGTATTCGTGATTTTTGAGAGAAAACCCATTTAAAGTACTCTAACAACTCACCAACTATCAAGCATATCATCTTAAAATTACTTGATTGGTCCAAGCGCTCCACAGTTTTTCCAGAAGATACTGTTACATCCAAACAGAAAAGCTACCTACCCCTATGACAACAGGAATTGTTAAAGAGTATAGTCTCAGCATACGTACGGCCATGGGGTTCTCCAAGAAACCAAAACATGAGCTCTAACTAGCAGCACCCTTCGGTACTCCATGCTCTGGGTGTAACGGTCACCCTTCCACTGCCGTGGCTCATACGGGTTGCGAGGAGGTAGACAGGGGAAAGACCCGTTTCACTACAAAACATGCTGTGGATTACAGCCTGGAAAGTTGAGGTAAATTTGGGATCATCGGAGAGCCTAGCAGCTCTGACGCAGTGCTAGCCCCGCGCCCGAGCGGCCGGGGCGCAGGGACGGGCTCCTTCCCGCTGGAGCGCCCGCTCGCGTCCACAGCTCCGCTGCACCCGGAGCTCAAAGCAGAGCGGAGCCCCGGCCAAGACTAGCCCGTGTTGGAAACACGTGCTCAAGGATGCCATCGGAAAAACAAGGCACATGCAAAAAAGAAACTGGGCAATGACCTTGTTTTATGACTGGAGGACATCATTTTACCTGTAGCAGCATATGAAAATTGAGCTCAACTACCTAACAAATGTTGCTAGTGATCTGTTGCAGAAATACCTGATATTATTTGCATGATCCTTCTCAGAAATTAAAAGCGAGTTACAATTAGGCCACAAGAAAAACCTAGCTTCATGACTCAGCACGCGTCCTTGGTTTGAAGGGGAAGCCACCATTTGAAAAATGCAATCTACGATTTCACCATGGGATCCTAAACAAACTGACTAGGAATTGTTTCATGGTCAAATTGACCATGGTCCATTTATTATCAAACTGTTTTGATTGGATGGAGTTCCCCTGGACAATCCAGTTGTACTGCTAAAAGTCCTAGCATAAGCACAGAAAGTTTTGCAGGCTTTGAAGCACCCATATCCTGCACTCCAGCTAGCACTAGGACATGATGAAACCACACAAAAAAACAGCTAAGCAAACAACAAAAACACCTGCACAACCAAAAAACCCCCAAAAGAACCATCCACCAGGAACTCCTGCACTAAACTAGGGAAACAGTTTGTAACACTAGGAAACCAGTTTTTAGCAGAGCTATGAAAAGCTAGTGCAGCTTTTCCAATGTTACAGTGATTAGTGGAAGCTTCCTTTTAAGGAAGCGAAGGCACAACAATTTAAAAAGGAAGAGTCAAATGAATGCCACCTATGGCCACTTTGTTTCTTTTTTTTAATATCAGAAAAATACTAAAAGAGGTAAACCGTTTTGCTAGAAGTAAACTAAGCCACAACGGAATGACACCTCACGCTGTATCTGACATTTAAGCTGGTGCTTACGAAACACTGTTTATATGAAATGCTGGCCAGAGTTCGAACAAACCTGCATTTACAGAATGAAGAAACACGAAGCTGAACACTTTCTAGTTTTCATGCCCACATAGCATACGATTAATACACGCGGTAAGAGTCAAGTGCGGTTCCAGTGTTTATTTTGAAAATGTGTTTTACAGCCACTTCAAGTAAATCATTTTTATCCTCTGTAATAGTTTCAGGCTTTCAAGCTTGGCAAAGATTGATTCTTTTCCCATGTTTTGAATGGGACCGAACAGGGCCGTTTTCCGTATGAGCAGCGACTTCAATGGGGCCTTGTCTTCGCACACAGCCCATCTTTGTTCGCACACCGGCTCTGGCAACCGACGCGAGCGCCGCTTCAGAAGCGGCTCGCTGGGCTACCTGCTGCTGTGGACCCGGCGGTGCTAGCGAACGGGAGAGAAAAATCTGCTTTAACCTTGATAAAAATAATTCGTTTCGTTCTTTTCCTGATTTTTTTTTTTTTTTAAGAAGCTCTGAAGAGTCTTATCCTGCACTATCAGTTTATCGTAACGTCAAAATGTCAAGTTTGAAAAAGCCTTCGAATTTTACGATCCCGCTGCGTACCAAGGCCTTTCTGCCAGCGCGCCCAGCAGCGCGGCGCGTTCCCACGGCACGGGGAGTCGCGCCCGCGCGTCTGAAGGCGGCCGAGCTGCAGCCGCGTGAAACGCCAGACGCATCCCAGACACAGGGATCGCATCCAGCTGCGCTTCGCCTCCCCGTGGCACCTCCGGAGGGGCCAGCGCTGCCTGCCAAACTCACCCGACGAGCAACAGCACCCCCCAAATTCCTGTCATTTTATTTGAAAAGTCTGTTTAGACTGGGAGCGGGGAGCTGCCCCTCGAGCAGCCTCCTTATTGCCCAAGGATACAGCGAAGCCAAGGGCAGGACACGGAAACAGGCGCAACGGTATTTTAAGTTGGAGAATTCAAAGGAAGCTGAAGAGGGCAAAAATAAATACAAACAAAGGAAATCTTTGTTACCTATATAGAAAGTACAGTTCAGACTACATCAGAAGCACCGATTTATACCTGCCATTTAGCTTGGCCAAAATTGGATACAAGGTAATCTATTTAGGGTGCATTTGTGAGGGAAACTATATTCCTTAAATAAGGGGCTATTCTACTTTAAAATAGACACGCATACAAACTAGCATTTGCATGCTCAAAATTTACTCCTCACTCAGAGATGCACACTCTTCAAACGAGTCAATCCTTCGGGCTTTTCAGTGTTGAAAAGTCAACAGGGTCATATCTGCACTGCCGTGGGTAACGGTGGCATTTCTACCAAATTCTGCCCCCAAAACATCCCTGTAAGCTATCGAGGATAAAGAATAGAGAAGGTTATTTTTATTCTTTATGCAAAAAGATTTCTTTTGGAACTGTACAGATGCAAGTAGAGGCCACGCTCTGGCCTAAAAGAATTTTACATATTATGATGGAAGAAACAAGTGGAAGGAAGTTTCCTTCATTTATAAGCAAAATCCTGTTGCCCTCCAAGCCACTGGGAATGTCGCTCATTCTCACTTTTGCCAGTAAATTGCAAATTAGTGAAGAATTATTTTTCTTGTAAGTTTAGGTGGGGAAAGGGCTGCTTTGGCTTTCTTTTCCTAAAAAGGACACAGCAAACCAACTAAATAAACCCAAAAAGCAACCAAAAAACCCCAGCACCCTCAGGGAGCAGTTCAGGGGCTCGCCAGGGCTCAGGATTCTACAGGGCTAGGTGCTCTACAAATTAAATCCAAATACACATGATTGAACAAGTGCAGCCAGGGGGGAAAAATAAACAAACAAATAAAGATTGTGCAACCTTCCAGTAAACTGTCTGCATTTGTATTTAAGGCTGTGCTTCCAGGATCATTTCTGTGGCTTAAATACTATATTAAGCAGTCCATATGCCCTGCCTCTGGTTTGTGCTGGTGGTATCCATCTATCTGTTTTTGTTTTGTTTTGACAAAAAAAAATAAGCAACCAAACAAAAAACCCAGCTTTATGAAACAGCTTTTCAGTTTTCCCTCCCCTCTTAACTGCTAAGTCTCGGCAGTACAAATCCTCAGTGGTGCCAAACAAGCGGGAACGAACAAAGGTGGGTAAAGGCAGATGTGGGGCAGCGTACGCTGCATTACGACCGAATAGGAAACCACAGACCACGTTTCTTTTGTGCCACCTCCTCCATCGGAGGTCTTGGCAAGTTCTTGTCTGTACTTTGCAGCTCCACACAGCGTACTTGCTGCCCAAGCCTCATTTTCACTTCCCTTTTATTCCTTTCTCTCTACAGAGCAGAATTGTACTCAAAATACCCCCCAAGTCCCCCTTTCAGTACGTCACTGCGCTGTCCTCTCTGCCAAACGCCACTTGCAGCCTCTCTCTCTTGCAGAGCCCTGTAGCACTTTCTGCAAAAGAAACCAGATCCAGGGGGTGAAGATCCCCTAAATACTGACACTGCATTTATAATGTGTATTTTATGTTAAAAATTACCATTTTCTGCTAGGGGAGGAAATAGCAGAGCAACCATCAAAACAACTAGGAAAATTAGTCTCTCTTAGTAATGGAGAAAGAGGGACTTTCAAAGGAATTCAGAGCAAAAGAAAAGAAGGTTTCAACCCTTCCAAGGTTGCCCTAAGGAAGAACCCTGCTCCCTCTGTCTTCAATAACTAAAAGCAGTCCAGGAAAATTAAACTTTTAATAAATAAAGTTAGTTGGTGTTAGAAAACGGCAAACTTAGACAGGAACTCAAAGTCTCCTCATCCAACAGCAGCACAACAAAAACACAACATAAAATGGAGATCTGTCACAAACCATACAGAAATCCTTTTTGTGTAAAATGGACACTTTCTTTTTACTCTTAACAGAAGTTCAACCCAACTGAAACAAAAACAAAACAAGAAACCCACAGACTCGTATTGTGTAAGTGCCAGCAGACCAACCCTGCCAAGGTCCATCAGGACAACATCCTTCGTGTGTCTTCTCTGAGGGCACGTAATACTTGCTCTCCTTTCACATTCGTACCTCACACCTGAATAAAGCAATGGAAAGCACTTTAAGTGATTTAAGTGATTATTTAAGTGACTTTTGCTCCACGTAACATTTGGAAAGAGAGAAGGCACGTGGGCCCAGGCATTTGAGACATTAGCAGAGGCTGTGGTTTGCATTAGCTGTCACATAGAGAGCAGATACAAAGTAAAATTTGGTCCTTTGAAAAACGTTTTATATATCATCCCTCACAAGAAGGGCACGCAAAAGCAGGACGCTGGGAAAGAACTAAAGCATGTATAACTGCAAGCCAGTGGTGACCAGCACATTGAAGGTTTGACTTTTCTGCTCCAAAAACAGGTCTTCTAAACGCTTTACAATGCGCATTTAAACACAGCATCCATTTAAATTCTCAAAGCTCATCTAGAGTTTAAAACTTCAGTTACAAACTGGGTTTCAATATTCAGTTGCATTAGTCCGAGGCACACTCAGAAGTCACAAAAAAAAAGGAATTAAAATTTAAAGAAGATAACCAGCTTTAAAAAAAAAAAAAAACAAAAAACAAACAAACAAAACCAAAAACACACCACCACCACAGAAAAACCAGCACACCAGAGAGGGCAGCAGCTGCCCAGGTCACCTCAGCCAGCAACCCAAGGGGTAACTAGCAAAGCTGGCCTGCACAGCCTGCAGAAAAACCATAAACCGCAATGTGCTTTCCATTCAATAACTCTTCTACTTCTCCATGGTTAGATTGAGCATTATTCTAAAAACCAGCATGGAAAAGCTTGCAAGTTGTTTTTCGGACTATACCTAAACTCAACCAAAACTCAACCAAAAGGGTTTTCCTAGAGGCCTCTCAGATTTGCTTCCTCCTTCGACCACATACTGGCATAAAGCCTTTTCCCTTCCTGCTACAGGATCAGGTTTTACCAGTTCAAATTGATTTGAAAGCAGCTCCAAGATTTAGGTCCCATTATTCCTACAGAACTAGGATTTATGGGGAAAAAAAATCATGTACAGGGGAAGAAAAAAAAAAAATCTACATTAAAATTCTCCTTCCCAAGATATAAGCAAATACTAGTAACAATGTGCGTGAGACCTCCTCTTGCTGGCACCTTCTCTATTATTTTCTTAGGCAGCAAACTGAGGCTTTATCTCACTAGCACTATTAAAACAATTAGCTGGTAAAAAGGTCATTCTTCTGCCTGCTTCCAGCCCAGTAAATGCCGAGCACCTGGTCAGAAGCTATGGCAGTTTGTCCTGCCATCATAAGGCCGAAATGCAGGCCTTTTGTCCTATATTTTTGGCTCCCACAGTACAGTGAACCCATAGCACAGGAAATGTTTAGACCCGTGTCCAGACAAAAACAGAGCTGTTAAACTTGGACGGTTATCTGCTTCAATGGGACGGAGAGAAAAAAAACAGTTTTTCTGAACTCCAGCAGAGTTATCCTGAGAAATGAAAGGGCAAGAAGCTTTCCTGATCTCACCAGGCACCAGAGTTTCCAAGATAAAGCAATCGCCCACTGCCTACCTTAGGGTGTGCACAGGGGGAAAGTGAGAGGGAAAATCCATGCTGAAAAGTGCAGAAGTGTAACCATAGATGTAGGGTGCGATCTGGATCAGAGGAATTTAACCTAAACCCAAAGATTTCTCTGCCTTCATTAAAGGAAGCAAGAAAACAGTCAAGAGCTTTCTTATTTTGCTTAGGTTTACAGATTTGATTTTTGGGGGTCCCTTCCAACCTCCAACACTGTGTCATTACCAGTGCTAACTAAATAGGTTAAGAATATTTTTTCTAAATTTCTGTAGAAAGTGCATTCATTTTGGGGTTATCTGTGATTGGAAGACCCACATGAAACAGAGAGTTGAGGATGGCAGTGAGCAAGGCTCGTCTAGGGATGGAAACCATGGGCTACAGCGTCTGAACCCTCACAGTGGCTGCTCCTTCCGAGCAGCAGGATCAAAAAAACTGTACTCCCGACCCGGTGTGCAAGAGGTGCTGCCCCGAGGGAGCCCCGCTCACCACCTCTCGGGAGAGGAGCCGCCAAGAAGCCGGAGCGCCGGGGAGAGCAGCAGGCGGCTCCCGCGCCGGCGGGACCCAGCGCAGCACAGCAGTTCCCCCAGGCCCCGAGACACCTCCGGTCACCTCCAGCACGCAGGGAACCAGCCTCCAAAGGCAGAAAAGGCATCATGTGAGCGTTCACTGTCATTCAAGTCACAGAAAATAATTACCAAAAAGTAACAAAATTGTTCTCTTTCCTTTTCCAATTAAAAAGATTAAAACAAACCATGGCCACTTACTCAAACAGGTCACTATTTATACTCCAATCATTCTGCAGGGGCAGCACTTAATAATGTTCCTTTTTTGCTTCCTAATCTCACTTTCCGTAGAAAATCGAATGGTTAAATGCTGAACTCCATGGGGTCCAGCCCAGATTAACCTAGACATGCATCAAGTCCAGAGGAACGATACTGTGAACTATTAACAACAGCACAACCCCCCCTGCCCACCGAACAGTGCAGTGAACATGACGCAGCAGGCGTACAAAGCCGTAGAGTACTGCGGTAGCTTGTTCTAAGGAATGAAAGATAAGGTGTCTCTGCCAATGTCCCCCAACACCCACTGCAATTTATTTGACGACTACTTGTGTTGAGAAAGAGACATCAGCTGCTCATTCTCCAACCGTTTAGTAGGCTGCATCCAAACCCCACAGAAAGGGGAAAAAATGTCAAGTTCTCCTTTGCCAACCAGCATTCCTCTTTCAGATAAGTAAAAACGCCAAACGCCACAGATTTGCCAACCTGAGCCACTGGGCCCACGTAGCGATGCAGCCAGCGGCATCAACAATAGTAGCTCCAACCCAAGGTTCGGTTAACAACGGCCCTTCCTACATTTTACCTACATAATCTATTGATACATATATATATATATATCTACAGAAGCATTTTGTGGCGCTTGATACCACCTGAAATACTGGTATTTAGCAAATAAAGAAATAAATAAAAGCTCCTCTAATTGGAAGAAAGGTAGGAGCATTTTTCTCCTTCTCTCCTCCTATCACAATATTCCATTACAAAATATGATTATAAACCAAAAGAAAACAGAGTACTGCTATGGGCTTAAGAGACAACTTAAATATCTTGAGAACTTCAACATAAATCTCTCCACCATTCTTTATCCACTCTGGTCTGTAGTAGGAAAGACAGACTATTTAAAGCTATTCTTAAATTGTCCTGCTTTCCTTCAGGAATCCATCTCAACTATATAGCTTCAATATCCTTGCTAGATCTGAGGCTGTATGCAGGTTTTCCTGTACATGTACGGACATCAAAACATTTTGGCTATCTGATACCAAGCCAAATTCTGTGCACCTTTACTTGAGAAAATCAACACAAAAGCGGTGGAGTCGCACGGGTGTGAGCGAAGGCAGACTAAAGCGGCGCAGCCCGCAGCACCCTGACACGCTTCTGCGCATCAGTATTTCCTGGGCACAACTCCTCTCCACCTGCGGCACTTCCGCGAGGCCCTGGAGGCAGCACGCGAGCCCCCCGCTTTCGCACTGCTGCGTGAAGTTACTTCTCCGAATACAGCGCGTATTTTGAGCCGTTTTCACGCGCGGTGACGGACGCAGGCACACCGGGGAGCAAATGTACAAGAGCGAGACGTGCAAACAGCACAGCCTTCTCCAGGGGGCTGCACCGGCAACAGCCGAAGCGGCAGCTTGCAACAGCACTTCAGAGCAGTGAAAAGCAAAAGTGAAAGGAAACCACACAGGAGGGGTAATAAACCACCCACCACCGAACAGTTAAATACAGGTACCTCGAGCTGTGATAGCTCATTAGAAAATTTTGGCCCCAAAGAAGAATGCCATTACATGAGCAGCAGGGACAACTTTGCAGCAGAACTGATCTAATCCAGCAGAGAATTGCACAGGTCTAACGTGCAGTGGCTGCAAAACAGCGTGTTTAACAGCCTCAGTATCAGGTTTAATTCTCCTGTTGCTGAAGCGCCTGCTGGCATTTTGGGGATTTTCCTGTATCAATTCAGCCCTCCTCAGCATTAGGCTGAGGTGGGTCCCAACCGAAGCTGTCAGGCAATTTTCTCTGGAGCATCTTTATAGACTAGTCCAGGCCTTATTTGTTGCATGCAGCTAGAAAACCTAATACGCTGCATCCAGAAATAATTAGAAAGAGCAAGACAAGGACAGAAGCAGATAATATAGAGGTTTTAAAACAGAAGAAACAAATTGAGTTCAGAGCAGGATATTCTGCTTACTGCTTTTTTTTTTTTTCACAAAACCAAGCAAACATGAGGCAAGTTTATTTGAATCAATAAAGCTAGTTCTATCAGCTGATAGGCTATTATTGAGAATCTTTTTCACGCCAAGTTTGCCATGAGAAAGGAATTCTCCTTTATTCCTAAATCTGAAACAAGAGAGAATAATCTTTTTCAAAAGAACACACTATTTCTCACTCTTTTCTTGTTTATACACATTAAAACCAACCAAACAAACAATGGTAACTTAATACAACGTGGTCTTTACTACGCTGATGTGGATTTAACAAACCTGTTGCACACAGAGGTGTGCCTAGAGAACCCACTTTTGCCTATGTGAGGCACAGATAAGGAACAGGGGCAGAACAAGCCAAAGCGTCCCAGGTTATAGCCCTGGCTAAAATTTTAGAATTGACAGTGAGGAAGAGATTTGATTCTTGCAAAAATACTGCTGCGAACAGATAAGGCTGTGGAAGCTCCTGCGCAAAAGAAAACAAAAAACACCAGGGTAAAATACTGCTTCCCTTCCTTTATCTCCCACTGTTTTCTATCCCTTGAGCTCCTTTGAGGGACATGATGTATTCAGGCACTGCCTGAGACCGAAGAGGAAGGTGGAATAGGAAACAGCCACTGTAAGCACCAAATTCAACACCCTCTGTGGCCATTTAGAGAAATTGAGAGGGAGGAAAAGGACAAAGTAAGACTTTAATCCACGTGCAGTTCTTGTCTCTTTGGATGCTCCCCAGCTTTACTCTGCATGACCAGGAACCCAGCCCAGGATCTTCAGTTATGGGATCAAGCACCCACAACACCTGGAATGATTTGGGGGGGGGGGAAGGGGGTGCATATCCAGCCCAGCGGGTCTGGGCACCCTCCTCCACGCTCAGACCTCCCGGGCCATTCCCGCTGGCCACCGCGAGCCGACCCTGCGGCTTGTGCCAAACTGCCCCTGCGCCAGGAGCTACCCAGGGGGTCAGCAGGGCCTTGCCGCAGCTGTGCTGGGCGAGGAAGCCGTGCGGCTGCAGGGAGAGGGGATTCAGCCGGCAGCAGAGCCGCAGCCTGAAGCGTTTTGACACCGGCCTCCCCATTGCTCGGGCAGAGGAATCGATGCCCCGTGACACACGATCGCCAGCTCGCAACCCAAGAGAGAGGCTCTGGAAGCACCGCCAAAGACCCAGGCTCTGTCAGGAGCAGCCACCCGTCACTTCAGCTTCCCTGCCCTGTCAGTCTACACCTCCAGCTCAGGTACCAGCAACACTTTGTGATATCTTTGATTACCTGTGAGCAGCTCCAAGCGTGAAACGTGCTCAGCAGCCCCTCCACGGAGCAAGTTTTGCAAGCAGCAGAGGATTTCCTTTTGCAAGAAGGAGGATTTCTACCAACTGATACATACACTGAAAAACATTGTACAGGTGTTGACTGTAAAAATAAAACTATAAAAGATCTAATATGCTAAGTCCCTGACTCAACATACTTTTCAAAGAATTTCACCAGATCCATTTCATTATTCCATTCTAAGAATAAAATATTATTGGCTCCAGAGACTCTGATCAAAAGAAACAGTAGGAAAAAAAAAAAAAAAAAAAAAAAAAA
>VZSV01000023.1:3008984-3026315 GCA_013398735.1 Nothocercus julius | reverse complement strand
TAAGCAAGTTGATAGAAACCTTGAAAGATCACTTCAGCCTGCATTAAACCTTTACAAGGCTTCGGAAACTAGGTTGCCATTTCACGTGACACTGAACATTTAAAGCAGCAGCTTTGCTCCTAACAGGAGGCATTAGGGTTTCAAAACTGCCACCAGGAAGGATAGGTGCCTGGGGAGCAGGCGAAGAGGGTATCAAACCACTTCTGAAAACGCCAGCTTCAGCAATAATCAAATTCAACACTAGCTGAGGAAATACTAGTTTCATTAATTAATTCCAAAGAATACACAGTCCCTAGATGGAACAAAATCAACAGGTAGCAATTGAAGAAAAATTAATTGTTATAAAACATGGCAACAAAAAATGCAGGCGAACTTGTATGTAAGGACGTGCAACTCCAGGCTTTGCAAGAGCAAAAAGAAACAATGGACAACTTCAGAGGCAAAAAGCCAGGAGGATGGCTTTTTTTTTTTTAATCAGAAAAACTTTCAAAAGTATCCGATTTAGCATTTCATTATTTTCACCAAAGTACCTCACATGACATTAAACACCCCTCACTTACCTATCCACACACTGTACAAGCTTTCTCCAAATACTATTTTTGTTTCTGCTCCTGTCACCCCATTTCCATCCAGGGGATATTCTGCGCTTATAAAGTCTCCTCCCACCCCAGGTCTGTGCCAAGACAGGAGCTGTAACTCAGAGCTGCCTCTGCTGCTACCCAGGCACTTGCTGCCCGAGGCACAATTGATTTCTGTGCAAAGAAGAGAGGCAGCAATATTCATACTTGTGAATTCTGTGGGTTTGGGGGCATGCCAAAATACCAAGGTGAGTGTCGTGTTTCCTATGCAATCCGCACCAAAATGCTGCCTACAGTTTGGAAAATCCATATCATCCTGCATAAAATTAAGATCCAGGTTGCCCTGACATTTTTCTAGCATGATCAGAACATTGTTTCGTTAAAAGTGTGCTGTGTTCATGTTGCAATTAATCCAACAACAGACAAATTTTGTATCTTTTTTCTTCCAGGTGTACTTCATTCAGACTCCTCCTTCTCCCAATACATTATATGGTTTTTGATCTGGTAACACCAGGCTGTAAAGAAACACCATAAAGGAAAGCTGAGAATTTCTGGCAGCACCAGCAGGACAAAACACTGCTTGCCCTTTTATGGCAATCATCCCCCTATGGCTAAGATTTCTGATATTTGTTAAAATAAGCCTCGGCACTTTCCCTTGTGGAGAGAAACCAGGCTCAGCAACTTTCCCACCCCCTTATTCCCAGCGGGATGGGGCGGGATGGCAGCAGTGATCCTCTCCATCTAGCCCTGGGCGCTCTTTCCTGCCCAGGGTGATCCGCTGGTGTCCTGTGAACGGACTCCATTGTTTCTCCCCAGAACTAAACTTTAACGTCAGAGTAACTAGTGATGGTTGAGATGGCACCTCTGAAATTGCTTCCACTCCTACACGATGTATTCCCTACTTCTACTGAAGCTGACACTGTTCAAACAACTATAAAAAATGGATTTTGCTGTCATATTTTTTTTGGGGGGAACAGGATAAAGTAAATCATCATGAACAGAGGGGAAGAAAAAAATGAAATTTGTATTAAAATATAATCACTTAAAACTCTGGGTCACTCAGCTTAAAAAAAAAAAAAAAAAAAAACAAAAACAAACAGACAAATATGAGAAAGCCAAAGGATGCTAAGGATGCTTACAGCCAAACCCACAGGCCACTTGCTGCCAAAAAAAATGGTAAGCCAGCATCAAGGGAAAGTTTAAGAACATTTTATAGAATCATTTAGATTTAATGAAACATCTTTTATTAAAGGTAAAATGGATCTTTTGCTGTATTCTAGTGCAGCAGATACCCTAATTATAAAGCCATTTTTGGCCATTGAGGTCTCTGGAGTCTACTTTCCACTTCTAATGAAAAATATATTTTGTATAAATATTTTAATGCAAGTATGCTAAGTATTAGAGAAGAATGAAGAACAGACTTCTATGTAGTTTAACTGGAATGAAAAACTGCTCATGTCATTCAACTAATGACTTCTCCCACTGATCTCTATCTCATGCCTCCACATGCAGAACTGTACAAGTTTTGCAAAGTGAAAAACATAAGGTATGAGGAAGCCCCACCAAATCACCTATGTTAAGGGTACGATAAACATTAATAAAGTCAGAAAAAGCATTAAAAAACTCACTAGTACTACTTTCCTTGTCTGCTATGCAATTTTTGTACTAGAGTACAGCTATATTTAAGAACAAAATATAGTTCCATTTGATTTCTTGTTTGTACAATTTACAAAACGGGAATCAGTAACAAAACAAAAAAAATCCCATAAGTTAAAAAGCCTTTCGATGCACAGGAAAAATGATGCTGCACCAGGAGAATAAACAAAGCTTCCTAAAAGCATTTTTCAAAGTGCATCCTCAGCTAGTTCTGCACACAATCCGACCTCTGGGGAAACAGTCATTACTTTCTCGCAACGGCACATGAACGTTTTGCAGAAGGAACGTATTTTTCCCCTAAGAGCACCGTGACTCACCTCGACGCGCGGTCCCGGCGCCGCAGCCGAGCTCACCAACCAAGGCACCGCGAGGAGGCGCGGGGCAGGGGTCCCGCCGGCACCACCTCGGGAGGCTCCGCTCTGCTCCCCGGCAGCTCCCGGCAGCGAGGAGGGACGAGCGGGCCCGCAGGCTGGGAAGGCTTCGGCGCTGCACGCGGGGCCAAGCCGCCTCACGAGGCGCCTGCACGTGCAAGACGGCAGCTTTTCGACGCTTGGTGTTCGCTCTCGCAGTCGTTTTTCAACACTCCGTATTCCATCAGAGGAGCAGACAGTATCTCCAAATACAAAAAAATGGCACCCTGAAAGACACTGAAGCTCCCCCTCATCCCCCAAATCACCAAAACAGTGAAGATTTTCAATGAAGTGGCCCAGGCACAACATTTAAAAAGAAAACGTTATTATATTGGCAGGACAAAAATAAACAGGCTTCTCCAAAATCCATTCCTGGAACTACCTAAACCAACTCCTTGCTGAAGTTTTCCCCACAAATTCAAAGGGGCCAGAACATTTCTACTTGGAAGAAATCTAGACCGACAGGCAAGTTTTGGTTTGCTTGAGGCTGACAGCTGACCTTTCTGTCGGCTGCGCGGTCGTGGTGCACAGATGGCACTTTTACCCAAGGAAAACCAGCCTTGTGGAATTCCCTGGGGAGCCCAACCACCACCCTCATTAGCTGCGACCGCAGCTGAACACGACAGCGGGAAAGGCGGCTGGTTCTTCTCCTAAATGACTGACAGGACAAACCACACGCATCCAGTTCTGTGCAGCAGAAACACTCATTAAAGGCCCTTGGGAAAGCAAACCTCGTTGAGCTGCAAACACGACTGCAGTGCAGCAGAGAGAAACTGGCCACCCAGTGATGCTTTTTTTAAAACACTAGAAGAGATCAGGACTCTTATTTGTCTTTGTCGGCAATTTCAGCCCCACCTCCAAATTTACAGGCTTAGGCAAAAACAACAACTTTGCTATAGTTCTACAAGTTTGGAATTACTATCAGTTGAAGCTCTATCAACAACAACAAAAATCCTCCCCTTGAAAAGCTAGAGGCCAAACTGACTTTAAAGACACTTTAAACCAGAGGTACAAATAGACATGATTCTAAGACTCCTTCACCGTGATCCCTATAGCACAGTTGAGGCTGATCAGCTGTCCTAATTCTGTATTTCTCCAGTTAAAACATTAAGCTATGAAAATCGCATTTGCAATGTAGAGCACTAGAGTTAACATCTGTTTTGCAATAGAAAAAAATAAAAGTATGTAAGAGGGCAAATGCTCTTAATCCCAAAGAATATCATTTCTGAAATGCAATAAGCAGTCAAAGCTTTAATATGCTAAATCAGCATTAAAACTTCCCACTGTCATTGGGTAAGGCCAGATCATTTCTTTTTGTTATTACTATGATGATGCAGCCCAGTTACTCTCTGGTCTTCTTAATGCTGACCTACCTGGTCACTTAAACACGTAAGCACTTGACCACTTGGGCTGAACTAAGGAAATTCTTTTAGAGCCAACACAGTATACAGATTTAATTGAAACAGTAAAACTGCAATAGAGCACATTTGCCACGTGTGTCATCACATAACGCTGTCATGTGTCAAATACTGCCTAGGAACTTGCTCTAACCTTCCTACAGAGCAAGATTAATTCCTTCTCCTAACTCCACAAACCAACTCATGTTTCAAGAGAAGGAGGAGAAGAGAAAAACAGGGGGAAGAAAATGGGGTTGGCGGGGGGCGAGGAAGTCATTTCAATCTCACAGTTACTCCCCTCTCATTTCTGTAACTTGAGAGAGGAGTAGGAAAAGAGAAAAAGAATCAGCAATTCTTCTGCTGTCTGAGGAGGGTCTTAAATAAATAAATGCCAATGCTTTGGCAATGATGAGTACAATAGTTAGATAATCTTCCTGTTACATGCATCTATGGTGCTATTCTTCCGAAGTTTCACAACCAAAAGACATCTCTGCACAATGGAAACACAAGACAAAGCAGAACCATCAAAATCTGCAAGCTAAAAATCACAGGCAGTTGAGTAACATATGAAGCCATACACGAAGATGCGGCAACATAACAAGATGCACAAACCCTCGCTGCGCGCGAGCGCAGCCCCGCAGAGACGCGGCAGCGGGTGGTCACCAACACCGTAATCCCGCCATCCCTGATGGGTCCCCACTAATCCCGCCATCCCTGATGGGTCCCCACGGCTCAGCCGCACGGAAGCGCCTGCGGTCACCGCTGCCGCCCGCACCACCCGCACGGAGAGTGGCCACCTCCTGCCACTGCAAGACGGTTTGTTTGCCCCAAAGCAGCTGCAGAGGCAGGAGACTGCCACCTCGCATTACCGAGGGTCTCTTGCAAGGAGGTCCCTCCCTCTCGTCCAATTATACTTTGATGGGAGGGAAAATAGGGCAAACACTCCAGTGACAAGGAGCTAAGGAGAATTCAGCGCTCAAGAGCAATTTCTTCACCCAAAGTGACACTATACACAACAGATGCTTGACTTCTAATACACAGCTAGTTCATTTAAAGGCATTTATAAATAACCTATGATGTGGCCAAGTTGATTTTAATTTGTATTTCTAACCTTTTTATTTGTAACCTTTTTCAGTGCATGACTCCAAATACCATAGCAAAAAAAAAAAAAAAAAAAAAAAAACACCACACACCTTACGGTGGGGATGCCACTGTATTACATAACCTACTGGCTGCTGAAGGGAAACACATCCAGGGAGTGAAGGAGGAGAGAGAGCAAAGGCTGGGAAGGGCAGGAGCAGAGGTCACTCTCCAGGATCTTCACCGCACTTAGCAGATAAGCATTACGCGCTTTGATTATGAAGCGACTCAGCTTCCTGCCATAAATAAAGGTCCTATAACCCACTCGAAACACAAATTAGCCAGCCAGGCACTTCATTTTATTTGGCTTTTCTTATTACTTAGTAACATGCCTGTTTTCCATGAGTATCAATAGACCATTAGACAACATATACTATCATCTCACATATTCTAGTGCCTCAGCATTTTTTCCCTCCATGGCTTAAGAGTCTGAAGGAACCCATTAAAGATCATAAGCCTGTATCTTTCAAAAGCAGTTTTTAAATGTTTAAATGCTTATTGGTCTCCACATACATCCAGGTTTTTTTTTTTTTTTTTTTTTTTTTAAATGTTTTGTTGAAACGCACAGGTGGGCTTGTCACCAGTACATTAGCCCCCAGGACTGGTTATCAGTGCATGTATCTCCCAGGCCAAGAAAAAAAAAAAAAAAAATCAGCACTTCCATGAAATTTATCTTTCCAGACAGATAACACTACTGAACTTCTCCACTACATGAAACCAAAGCCCTCAAGGAAACCAATTCAGTCTGGTCTAATCTAGTCTAATTTAACAAGGACTGAATGCAAGTATGTTTTAACTATTATACAACCTCCAAAATTGCAGCAGATTAAAGATGCAGGTGCACGCAGGACATTAAAAATGCAAGACATACACTTGGCTACCCAGTCTCTATCTCCACTCAAAATTTGCTGAATTTAATGTTTGTCTAGCTTCTACATATAGCAACCATAATGGGCATGACAGCTTCAGCAATTCTGCTCGGGCGGCTTGTGGATATATTTTGGAATGAATACAGAAACTTGACATTACTGAATCTCAGCCTCCTCAGCAGCAAAGCCCTCTATGTGCACCAGGCCCGGCACAGAGCCAGGATGGATTTCCCCCAAACCCCAAGTAAGTCACCTTACAGCCACCCCCGTTCTATCCAGACTACCTGGCGATTAACACTAAAATCCCTTCCGCCAACGCTGTTAGATACTGGTACCAGTAACTGAAAGGAGGAAGAAACAAGAACAACAAGCACCCTCTGAGCCAGCAGGAGATAAATGCAGAAGAAGGAAGGGGAAGAAAAAAAAAAAAAAAAGGCAGCGAGGGGGCAAAAAAACCCCACCCCCTCCACAGAGGTTTTTTTCAATGTTATGCTGCAGTTTTTTTGATACTTTAATCATCTGTCCAGTTCATTGTTTCCATGTAATAGCAAACTCTGCAAACTGGAACAGTCACTTTTTTTTTTTTCTTTCATTCTCTCATATGTTTCTTTATACAACAGCTTGTGTGAAACTCCCTCGGAAAGTCATTTCAAAGGCATCCTCTATACTCTAGTCCAAGTCAGGCGACAACCAGGCAGCTTCTCCTCAGAGACTGAGGAAAATTTTTCCTCCTCAGCCCTATCAGTGTAATCAAAGGCTTGGTTAGATGTTTTGAAATTTAGTTGAAAGCCTTTTTTTTTTTTTTTTTCCCCCCTCCTAAAAACAGCTTAGGCCATCCAACTTGAGATTCCTTACAGACGAGAGAGGCATGATGCGAGAGGACAGTTTTAAGTAAGTAACATAAGATGAAGAAAACTCTTCGGTCATTTCCTCTTTTAATGCAAGTTTCCCCGCAGCAGAGCTCACTCTCAGAAACACAGAAAGCCTCTCCATCAAAATGGGCCAAATACTGGGTCTGCGAGGCCCACGTAACCAACACTTCTTCACAGGACCACAGGAGCTATCTTTGAGAACCACTCAGACTCTGGACTTGTCCTCCTTAACTCCAGGAGACCAGAAAGGATGCCAGAGATCTCTCCCTGCTACCTCAAATACTGGGCATCGCTCTGTTTTTGTAGGCTAACACGACAAGTTTTTATAATTCATGCGGTGCTACAATTAGGAAGCAACTTTCCACCTTACCCCATCTTGGATTTAGGGGGAACAGCCATTTCTCCTCTCAATTCTCATTATCCTAAAACAAACCATTTGCATCTGCACAATGGAGCCTTCTCTCTGCAACCACCTTTCCTGGTCCCTGCCATCTTTCTCCAACACAAGCACCCGAGATCCCAATTCAGTCTCACCAGATACCCAATGTAACTCTCGTCTCCCTACTATACTCTAGACTTAATTTCTTTAGCAATTGTATCATATGAGCTGCTTGCCATACAACGTCATTAGCCAAAATTTCTGCCTCTTACTAATGTTCCAAAACCCAGGCTCCCACTTGAAAAAGAGAAAAGGCTGATTTTGGTCTAATTGCATGCTCTGGCACGTAGCTGTACGAGATGTCATTCTAATTCTGGAAAACCTCATCTCAGTGATCAACACACAGGACCACTGGCTCATCCAGCTTCGATAAAACTCCAGATTCTCCTAAGCCAAAACTCGCTACAGAAGCTAAATAGTAGGCTAGTATCAGGCAATACTTATCTCCTGGTGCCAGCTCATCAGTGAGGAACGGAGAGGCGGCCCTTCCCTTCCCCTAAAACAATAAACATCTTGCCGCGTCCAAAAAACCCACCTTCAGCTTGCAGAAGTCATAGCTACAGCCCATTCATGTCACTGCAAATTTCTGAAGTGCAGCCTTTTTTTAAAAAAAAAAAAAAAAAAAAAAAAAAAAAAACCCTCTGAGGAATCTATACTTGTTTTAAGAACAGACTCAAAATTTTATGGGTTGAAAACATAATCAATATACCTACAGAAAGCAAGCAAAGGGCTTCAAACGCATCAAGAAAGGAAAACAAACAAGCAACCCCCCAGGTGCCTTCCCACACTCCCCTCTAATGCCAAAGTTCATTTATATTTGTGCTTTATCCAAACAATTACCTCCTTTGCCAACAAGCCTAACTCCAGACATTAAAAGTCAATTAGCATGGACAATAATACACTGAAAAGGTAATTAATTGATTTTGGTTGTTTTCTTTAAAAAGAGTGTTTTTTTTTTTCCCCCCTCCCCCCTCTCTCTCTGTACTTACATGAACAGATGGTATGACCAAGCTCAAAAGCAACCTTCATGAACAAAGAGTTTCTTAAGCTGAGATCTCAGGATGATGCATTCTGCACTCACTGCCATGGAAGCACTGCCTTCCACCTTGTCTCTGCTGTGCATTTGCAGAATAAAATCAGCTTTAACAGCAACCTTCAGGCATTTTAGCTTTTTTTTTTAGGGGGGGGGGAGATTAAAAAAAAGAACAACTAAACCCCAAAATCTCCCTTTCATCCTGAGCTCTGCCTTTCTACTCACTTGTTATTCTAATAGATAAGGACCTTAAGGAATTTCTTTGAAAGCTGCCTACTACAGGAAAATTTTCTTTTACTCACACAAATATAATGAGCACACTTGACACTTCTTGCCAAACTAAAGCTGTTGAAACAAGCAAAATTTGAGAAGAGGCCTCTGATTTGCAGAGAATATTCACATGAAAAGCTTCACTTTTAAAATGCCTTAGGGAGAATCTGTTCCATATTATAAAATGTTGCGGAAGCTTCAGAATCCCAGCTCTTTGAAAGCTGCTTCTTTAATGACATGACAAGAATAAACTCCTGGAACACAGCACTGGAAGCAAGACGCAGCAGTCTGGGCTGGCCCCAGGACTCGAGGGCCACGAGGGGCTCAGAGGGGGGCCCGGCATGTGCCAAGCCTGTCCAGAGGGCTGCGAGTGCAGATGCAGCTACAGGAGCTGGACAAGCCATGACTTCCTCCGCACCGTGAAAGAGGAAATGACGCAGCAACGCGACTACATTTCAGCTCTGATATCATCAAGCTCCAACGAAAACCTCCACGTGCAGTCACTTGTACAGGTGCTTTCCTACGTACCGTCTTATCAGGCATTTTGTTTTAACAAACTGTCACTGTTGCCAAAATAAGTGGCCATAGACACTTGATTCTCTATGACTTTGTGGTGGAGCAAATACTTGCATGGCCGCAGCATGAGAATGAAGAACTTCATGATAAAAAGCAGAATGGGTGATAAATGTTAATTTCCATTCTCCCAGCGGATCCAGGAAACGGATGATGCAGGAACAGCAATGAACAAGTTACGGAGGTGCAGCACTGCTGGCTTAAGTGACTGCAAATCTTTGGTCTTAGACTAGACACTGTCCTACCTGCTCTTCCTCATACAGGAAGAAAAAAAATGAGGGCCAGAATTCATTTCAGATCCACAGTTGGCCAGAAGTCATGACCTGGCCTTTCCTGGTTCAGACTCCACCTGCCTTGGTTTAGAGGAGGTCCTCATGACGCCGAGTCTCCTAAGACACTTCCTGCAGGATTTGCCTGCCTGAGGGCTGAGCTGTGAGTTACTCCCACAAAAAGGGCCACAAACCAGGTCTGCACAGGGAATACCTGTCTCACTGAGGCAAAAGCACCCAGTACCAGCCATCAGTAAATAGGAACCCTCACATCTTAACTCACAGCAAACGCAGTTTAAATCTTAGAAATAGGAAAGCTGCCAGCAATTTAAGATAGCCATACAACTCCAGAAGGCATCTTTAAAAGTTTGAAAATTATTCTGCAGCGTTACTGAGAAACACAAGAGAAGCAAGACTGTATTTTCCATCATACTAATGGGTGAGAATTTCTGAAGTTGCTTCATTTTCATTACCCATCTCTCAGGAAAATAAGGGCTGTATGTCAAGCTGCTTTGAGGTCTAGATAACCTTGTATACATCAAAGCTGGAAGGCTCCAACAGCAAGAACATTTTGGCAGAAGTCCAGCATTTTACAACTGGTATTCTAACCTCACTCCAAGTAGGACTAAATGACGACAATAAAATATACTATCATCCCCATAATTCTCCCTGCAGTACTAACATCTACGTTTTGTGGCTGGTACGCAACACATGGAGTCCAATTACTACTGAACATGTTTGCCCTTTTGTGGATCCATCCATTTCAAAAAACTTTTTAAGTTGTGCATTCTTTCCCCTTTTTAAGCTGCATGCTAATAACATAAAGTTAACTAAGTAGAGTTTCCAAGCTATTACACAACTGAGCTGCACATGCACTTGAAAAAGCACTGAATAGTTTACATACTTGTTTCTATGAATCTTTTAAAGGAATACTTCCAACCAGATAAATTATACCCGGCACTGCGCAGGTGCACTGGAATGGAAAAGCTCAAGGTGTCCTATCTCCAAAGAACATTCTTACAGCAAACATCAGAATAGCTGAAAAGTTAAGAATCTCTCCTCTCCCACTTCTGTGCCCATGTGCAGCAGTAACAGTAATAAAAATAGCAAAGTACTTTTTAGCTGCTCAGGGAAGCAGCACTTCTCGCAGCGCCTCTGAAACTGCACCACTCACATCACATCTCCCTGCTCCATCCCCCCCCTTGCTACCTATAGAGTAGTAGAGTCGTAATGTGACGACTGTCTCCTCAAATGCTCTGCACTAAAGCTATCTGCTTTAAACTATGTTAAAGGTTACCTTTTTTTTTTTTTAAAATTAAAGTTAAATTTATTCTCCCTGCCCCATGCCATAGGAAAACAAAAATAAGCCCCTTCCGGTTATCATTTACCGGAACTGGCCTGTATTCAGACGCAAGTTTAAACAGAGACCAAGGATCCACCTTATATATTCAGGCCAACAACTTTCATAATTCCCTTTTGTTTTACAAAAGTTTATTCGAGCGAGCCTACCTTCTGGGTCAAACCGAGTCTTACAACATCACCAAGCCCTTCCCATCCGGGCAACCTTCTCCTCATTCTTCTTCCTTCCTTGTATTGTACCGACCAACCTCACAGAACCACATCCCAGCTGAAATCAGTTGGATAGGACTTCCCTTTCCGTAAAAGCTAAAGGGACAGGGCCGTTCAGATACCCATCCTACCCCTAAACCGGCACATCGTTCCTATAAAAACAGTGCAGCCAAATCAATTCAATGACAGATGTACCTGCTTCTGCTGCCATTCAGATCACTCTGATGGCAGAAAGCAACAAACAGTAGCATCAACAGCACTAGACTTGCCAGTGTTTACCTTTGCCCCTTACCACTGCTTTATCCAATATATTCCTCTTCAGTAAAAAACCCAGGTGGGGAAAAAAAGGGGGAGTCTACACAAAGATACTTTTATTTTTATTTTATCTACCTGATATTCTTAATAACTTGAAGGGAGACATTTTCAGTTTATAAATGTGTTATATAATTATATGTATATAGCCAACACGTAAGCTAAAGAGCATGTTATGGAATTTCTGTATCTTTTCATTAAATTGTAGTCTATGAAAGGCACAGACTTTCTAATACTTACATAAATTAAAGGTAGCAATTGTGTGGCCTCCCAACAAGCTTGTAATGAAAATATACACTAACCTTAAAATGATGCAGAGGGGAAGATTAAGGCCAATGTAGAACCTAAGCCACTTCAATTTCATTTCCAAAACTGTTTTAAATTAACATTAAACTTCAAATCTTCTGCATTGTTAAACCTAAAAGTTTTCTTCTCTAAAATTTTCATCTGAATTTAACCAATACTACTCACATTAGTTACCTTAAACAACTGTTTCCACAAGGTTACTACTTGCAGCACAAATGGATATAGGCCACAGTAGAAAACTGTATCTTCGTATCTTCAAGGGGGGGGGGAGGTGTTCAACAGGAATTCTGATGTTTCTACGTTCACACTAACTTCCAAATAAAATCAATTTCCCTGCCTTACCAAAAGTTCTTCACGCGCACAAAAAATTGTCTCAGAAGTTAAAAGGCTTCTTTGTCACTAGATCAATTGCTCACTTTTTCTACATTAGAAAAGTCAGCGTTCTTTTTCAGATAGAAGACCTAGATACATTTTTTTGAGGGGGAGGAGTAATATATCTTCTACAAAAAGTATTAAAAATAAGAAAAATAAAAAGCAAGAGAGGTGAAAGAAAAGGGCAAGCAGCTGAGGCAGACCGAAAGGCAGAGAAGCCAACATAACTGGGTGGGTAATTAATACCCTTCTACAGCAGACTAAATTCTTTTGAAAAAAATGACATCCCTTAGAGCTCTTAATCATTTTGACAACTTTGTCCTTGCATCCTGCCCATTTAAGAGATGCACTTTTCTTGAGCCCAGCTGGTGCAGACAGCAGGAAGCAAGACATTTGTACAAGAAGAGAGGAATGAAGGGCCAAGAGGCCCCAGAGCAGTTGGAAGACCAGTTGCTCTGGGTGGAGAACCAGAAGAACAAGGCAGAGGTGGCTGCAGGCTGCCCAAATCCCATCCAGCTCTGTCACATCTCCAGTTTGGGGCAGTTACGCCTAAGAGAGGATGGCCACTCATTCCAGCAATTCATCCGGCAGAGGCTTATCTAAACAAGCGGAACTCATAGTGCTCCATATTGCAGAAGTTTGGAGCTACTTTGTATGGGGAATGAACATAGTGCAAAATTAGGGTGCTGGAAGATCTAGGTCTACATGCACATGAACTAGGCAGTATTAAGATGCCAGAATATTGCTCCAAAAGACTTTCCTTAAATATGTATTATATACATAATTATACACATAAGAATACATATGGGTAAATATGTGTGTGTGTGTGCGCGCGCATGTGTGCAATATATTTCTAGCAGTGATTGATTTTGTAAGAGTTTGCTTGAAATCAAAGATTTGGCCCCAACTGGATCCAGTACCCAGCATTCAGAGGGACTGAAGTCAGTCATGTGCCTAGACAACCTTAAAGACTAGCAACCTTAAACAAATAAAGACTATTTAAGTTAATAAAGACTACTAAAGAATAACCTTGGATTAATAAGGACTATAACCCATCACGCTTCTCTTCCTTTGCTTCCTACGAACCCTTCTCTCCTTGCCCTCTTAGAGCTCCAGCTGGCGGGCGCCTGCTGACCGTGCCCGTCCCTTGGTGGCCAGGCCGCTCACTCGGTGGCCAGCGCGGGAGCCCCCTTGGGGTGACGCTCCTTCCCGGCAGGCCGGGAGCGCGGCTGGGCCCATGGCACAGGCGCTGGGAGCCGCGCGGCCATCGGGCGCCTGGGGATGCGCACGGGGGAGCTCTCCTGCTGCTTTTCTTCCTGGGTCTTTTAGAAAGAGATTATGCACGGGAGAAAAAAATAAAAAATAAAAAACAAACAAACAAACAAACAGAGACCCCAGGCAGGTGGAAGATCACAGATTATTTTGCTCAAGGGAGTTAAGGGGGATTCAAACTTCACCAAAAGCGACCGCGCACAAGATGCTGTCAGGTGCAGCCCCCTACCCAGCAGTCCCTTCTGATTCAGTCACGTCCACCGAGCTGACTCATGCTCCTGCAATTAAAGCTGCATCTGATTGGGAATATAGCACGCTGCCTAAGTTAACTTCACCTAGAGCCCTTTAATAAAAGGATGACTGCTCCAAGAGAATTACAAAATTCACAAAATAAAGCATCGCTAATGAGCACAGGATCAAAACTGGATTATCAGGTTTCCTAATTTGCAAGTGGAAAAGGCAGGCAGTAAAATGTCCAAGGTTTATATAAGACATTTGTAACGTTATAGTAAGAGTGAAGTATAGATACAACTATCAACATACCTACTTCTTCAGTCATTTATTAGAGAGAATACTGTAATTTATAGATGTTAGGAAACAGCGTATGTTATTTTGGTCTATGGAAAGAGCATATGTTAATTTGGTCTATGTAGTACTTGCTAAAAAGTGAGGGATGAGATTATTTTTCTGAACAGCACTTGTCAGATTTACAGATTGGAGAGATGCAAAAAACACATATAAACCTTTGCCTCTTTAACAGGCAAAGTTAAGTTAAATATAAAATCTTAGTTAAACAGCTGCTCTCTCTTTCTCTCTTCTTATGTCCAATTTCTCACAATATGTTTGTTATTCTAAAGAAAATTTCCAAACAAAAAACCTCACGGACACACACACACACGCACAAAGAGCAAAACAAGGCGCAAATACTCCCCTCTGACTCAGATTTACGAGCAGCCAGGAGAGGTCAGGAAGTGATTCACTCATTTAGGCAACCTATGCGTGCGCACAGCTTCTAGAACAGACCGCGTCTGATGCGACGCTAAATGGAGAGGGAGATGCAGAGTGCAGGAAAGGCAAATGCAACACTATTTTTATAGATTTTGTGTGTGTGTGTGTGTGTGTGTGTGTGTGTGTATAAAAATGGCCACAGTCTAACCGTCTAACCTTTGTGAGTACTACCCGTCCGCCACCCTGCCATGGGATAAACCGAGGCAGCGCCAAACTGCTGCCCATGCCAAAAGCGAGGCTTTTGAGGAGCCCTGGGCTGGCGCACTGGCTCCAGCGCGGCTGCTAAATCTTTGGAAGGGATTATGCAGCAAGGTGCAGGTGATAAGAGACACTGGATTTCACCTCTAAGGCCCTTCCAATCCTACATTCCTAAACCAATTAGCCTCATTTCCCCCATGCCTGTAAAACCAGGAGAGAACCTGGCAACACCTGGGGTATTTTCACCTGGATAATCTTCTTTTCAGCAATACCTAAAACCTGAGTTGATTTTCTAATCTGTGAAGTGTAATAAGGCACAAGTTTTGGTGCAGGGTCTTATTTATACAGAAGAGAGTAAAGAACATTAGCAGGGGGGTTATTTTGATACCCCACTAAGCATCATTTCAGAAATTATAATTAAACTACCATAGAAGACTCCATCTTTCCTCAGCTGGAAGAGGAACATTAAAGAAAACAGTTTTTAAGTGTACTCCAAATGTGTATACAATATACTCCAAATTTAAGCATATATCTTGCATACAACCTGCTCCAGGTACTTAAGAGTCAATGTCCTCTAACCAAGGACACAGATTGCTACTTCTTTGACAGAGTCCAAATCCAAACAAGGTGTATTACTCCCCTGCTCTGTTCCCAGACTAATTCAACTTTATGGAAACTGAAAATTTGTTTACATTTTCAGATAGAACCAACTTTTCAGCATCACTCTCAGCACTTTCAGCATCAAGTCTCAGAAATCACAGACGATTTTACTTCTATTCTATACTGCCTTTCCACTCGTTTCCCCCTTCCCCCCCCCCCCTCCCAATTTCTCTGATAGATAAAACAGAGTTTTGGAAAGAAATCTTTTCCCTCTCCTCAGGATGAGTCACAGGGTCCTTCAACAGCGCAAAGGAAAGGTGCTTCATTTATTGCTCCTTGCAGAGAAATACCACTCTCAGAGAAGCAAAATAAATGAAGAACACACTGGACTATATTTTGAAAGTGTTTGGTTTTCCTTTTTTTCTAAAGCAATATATCAAGCGGATAGAATTATGTCTAGCTATAACAACACTTATAACCCCTGTGTCCTCAGAACTGCTATGTGAACCTCAATCCTTGAGAATTGTATTCCTGCCTGCAGACACTCCAGGATCATGGGCAAGAATATCAATGTGGCTATCTGCCATATGGGCCCTTTAATAGCTTCCAGGGCAGGCTTTTCCGAGGGCTCAGCCCCAGCAGGGACTTCGCTGAGGAGAGCGTCTCGGTTACTACAAAAGGGGTGCAGACAGCCCGATTCCGTGTTTACAGCTTCGCTGCAGACACAGAGGTTTGACCAGCTGAGGTTACTGCTGAGGATCCCGACTGGCCCTTCCTCTGCGCGAGATCCTTGATGTCAGGGTTGCAGATGGACGGAGGGACCACCAGGCCCACACAACATCGGCCTGCACATTTTAATAAGCGCTTCCCATCCATCACTTAACTAAAACTTAAAACAAGCATCACGGGCTCTGTGCAAGAAGGCTCAAGAACTAGATGTCCCTGAATTCCAGTACTTCGGTGGACATTCACAAACACAATTCCAGTTTCTCTCGCCCCAGCCGTTCCTGGCCCTCCTTACCTATGCAGTACTAAAGCATTTCAGAAAAATCTTAGCGAGCTCGATATTGGCCAACACAAACCCTACCAACGCTAGCAAACAGAGGCAAGCCGATACCCAGAGGGCCCAGCCAGCACGTGCCAGCCCCACGCAGCGAAACGCCCTCACCAGAACAACCTACAACTATTTGCAGGGCACAGGGGCAGCTGGAGCTCCCTCGCCTGCTCCTGCGCACGCAGCCCGACCGGAGCAGGCTCTGCTCACGTGGCTCCCAGCGACAGCAGGTGTTAAAACACATTCTCCCAGCAAAGAGCGCATGTCCACCGCGTGTCTCAAATGCTTGGAAGCACCAAAGGTGGTAAGAGAGAGGTTTCTTTTGGGTTTGTTTTTCCATACTTCTCCCCCTGCTCCGCAGGTTTAGGACATGCCTACCCTAGAAACACCACAGAAATGTCTCACGATGCTAAGCCAACGCCTAAAAACACTAGTGGAAATCTAGCGCTTAGCTTTTAATCCCATTATTTCAGTTTGAAACAGCAGTTCTGCCTAGCAAAGCAAATTGTGATGAAGAAATAAGTAGCTTACGCATATGGAGCTATTCAGCCAGGACAGATTTAATAAAGTTCCTATTTCTGCTGAATCTCTTCAAGAACAACTACACAAATGCCCCCCCATGCACACTATTTCAATCTTTCGTAATTGGCACGATCCCAGCTAACCCAGTGTATGCCCACAGGGGCAGGGGGGGCCTGCACAGTCTGTCAGAGGGGGCGCGTCACATCGGCGTGACACAAACAGCAACCGTGCCCGCCGCGACTAAGCGGCTGCAGGACCAGGGGGCTGAATTTGCACCGCAGGGAGTCACCTCCGAAGGAGCTGCTACTGCCACCGCGCTGCGCCCCTTAGCAATCCCTGCACTTGCTCTGGAAGGAAGCTTGAAGCCCGAAGCTCCCGGGAGAAACGGCTTAGCGGCAGAGGCGGGAAGCGCGCGCCGGCGCCTACCTGCGCGCTCAGGTACCGCTGCAGACACTCCTCGCACACGGCCTTCTTGCAGCACGGCAGCGGCTTGATGCGCTTCTCCTCGAGGCACACGCGGCAGCTGAGCAGCAGCAGCGGCGCGAAGTCGCCGCCCAGGAGGCCGGAGAAGGGCTCGGGCAGCAGGTACACGTCGAGCACCTCGATGCCGCC
>VZSV01000023.1:2947774-2991877 GCA_013398735.1 Nothocercus julius | reverse complement strand
TCTCTAGAGGTCCCTTCCAACCTTAAACATTCTGTGATTCTATGGAAAAAATCACTGGTGTTAGACTACTCTCTGAGTACTCGTGAGTGTGGGCTATGAACAGGGCTGGTATCTGTTTAAAATTGCCTGTTGTCTATAATACACCATGTTTTATTTTATTTATTTATTTTTGTTTTTTTTTTGGCAGGGAAGGAAGAGAAAACAGGGAACTGTTATACAACAAAATGAGTCAGATGTACACCCTCGTGGGATGTTAGCTAGTGAGTTATGATGTTAATATCTAGAGTGTTTCCAGACTTTCCGGACCGATCTGGCTGACAGGAGGATTTTGGTCAACTGCTAACCACCATCTCTTTCTACTAGCAATAGTCCACTCACTTTCTACTAGCAATAATAGAGAAGAGATCAAGATGGAAAAGAGAGAGAAGATGCTGAGTATCTGAGTGAAGGAGCAAGGAGGGAGCACAGCAATTGTAACTATACAACTCAACAACTTCTGTTGAGGTAGCATGACACCAGTTGTAGCCTTTCCCTAGTGAAAGAGCATGTAGGAGTTTGCATTGGACAAAGGAATATCTATTTCACAGTCTTTCTCATGTTGCCCTGTGTGAGAAGAAGGTGGAAATCCTTCCTGTCCTGCAAGACAGAGAGGCTCAGCAAGTGTGTGAGCAGTGCCCTTGCTGGCGTGCGGATCTGATGAAGGTCATGTAGTGCTGCTCTGTGGAGCCTTCGGTTGGATGTGGTCTTCTGTCCTTCCAGCCTAGAGGGCATTAAGACCACATCAGAAGATGTCCTAGAGGATGCTAGGAGGACAAGGTGTCCTCAAGGTTTTCCTAGGCAATCTAGGTAGAAAACTGTTTTTCTGGCTTCAGATAGTTAGATGCTGTTGGATATTGGATGCAGAAGTTTTCCTGAAGGATGCTGGAAAAGGCACTCTTGACACCTTCATCACACGTTGCTTCTGTACTCCTGCATCTGCTTGTGTATTCTTTGCCATCTTGATAATTACTGCCATAGGCTACTAGCACCAAGAAAAGATAGAAAACTGGTTAGGAAGAAATGGTCAGTCCATGAAGGTAGGAGCAGCTCAGATCCATCCTGGGACTAGGTGAACTCATCTTGAGTTCAGCATATTCTTAGACAGCCATAGTTTGAACATTCATAGACAAGGAAGGATTGTGGATGCCTCTGAATTATTCAGCGTAGTAAGGCTAATTTGGGAGTGCAGGAAAACTCCCCAACACTGTGTGACCTGGCAGGAAAATGGCAGATGAAATTCAATGTGTATTGATTTAAATTGAGGAGGCAATTATTTCCACAGTGAGTAAAGGTGAGTGAAACTTCTTGCCAAAAGGAGTGTTAGATGTTAAAAAGAAAGCCTGAATTCACAGAGGAGATACATAGAAGCTATGGCTAGCTCTGAAAGTCCTTGAGGTGGAAAGAACTGAGAGGTGGAAGGGCATCAGGGTTAAGCGTTTCATATATTTACCCTCTTTTTCCTGATCCATGAGCAATCTTTTATGACTGCTCTTGGTCATAGTGGTCTAGGGTGACTGTTGCTACACAGTACGCATTATACAAAATAAATGCTGATCATAGATAGCAGAGTGCTCACAGTTCCTTCCTTCCTTCTTTCCTTCCTTCCTGCCTTCCTGCCTTCTCCTTTCCTTTATGCAGGGATTGAGGGAGGGAGATTAAACAGACAAACAAAGATTAGACAGACTTTTAAAATGGTCAGCAGCTGCTATTTGGAAGAGGGTGGGAAACAAACCCTCTATTGTCACTGGAGACAAGAGTTTCAAAAAGAAAATATTTAAATTTTCTGTTATGCCACCTTGGTATCCATTTGATGAAGACCATGGGTAACAGCAACAAGGTTATGTTCTGTGAAAGATATGTATCAGAACAAATCAGTGCTGTTTGTGGAAAGGTCTAGGTTGGCATTTATACGAATGGCAACACTGTTGTAAACAAGTAGTCTAGGGATATAGATGAAGCAATTTTTGAGGAAGAAATAGTAACTTTTGGTAGTCTGACTGATAGAGTTGCAAAAAACATCAGAGCAGTCTGGAGCACAGAAGCCTTGGCCTTGAGTCCCAAGTGCTTCCTTGGGCCCGGAGAGAAGCTCCTGCTTTGGACACACAAGCCTTTCTTCAGCTCTGAATCAGGAGCTTTTATCCAAGACAGGGAAAAGGGTTTCTGTGCCTGAAAGCTGGCTTCTTTTCTGCAGCTATGTTAGCTGGTCTAATACAGCAGATTGTGTTTCTCTTGTAGGTCTTATGGATCTCAGAGATAAGGCGCCAGGAGATCACACTCAAATATTTCATCACAGCTACTGGATACTACAGGATTTGGGGATTTTTCTGCAAACAACTTTTGTACATAGTTCATACTGTGCCTGTATGACTGGGGCTTTAATAAAAGATAAAGAAAAATGAGAAGGATGAAGAAAAATGAGAAGGATGAAGAAAAGCTTCCCAGGTAAAGGTGTTAGTATGTTCAGTGGCCAGTCACAGATGGACTGTTGAGGGGAGGGTTGGCAGTCGTCCTGTATTGTCTGAAGGTTTCTCTTTCCAGAAGTATAATCTGGAAGGATTGAGTATTTGTAGGGTGAGGAATTACATGGAGGCATTAAGGGATTTACTCACTAGGACACAGAATGGCACGTCCGAGCTCACAACTGCTCCATGGGGTTGTAATGTGTTGGCTTGTATCAGGAACAGTGTAGCCAGCAGGACCAGGGAAGGGATCATTCCCTGGTACTCGGTGCTGGTGAGGCTGCACCTCGAATACTATGTTCAGTTTCGGGCCTCTCACTACAAGAAAGATATTGAGGTGCTGGAGTGTGTCCAAAGAAGGGCAACAAAGCTGGTGAAGGGGCTGGAGCACAGGCCTTACAAGCAGCATCTGAGGGAGCTGGGGTTATTTAGTCTGGAGAAGAGGAGGCTCAGAGGAGACAGAAGAGACCTACTTGAAAGGAGGTTGTAGTGAGGCAGGGGTTGGTCTCTTCTCTAGAATTACTGCTGATAGGACAGGAGGAAATGGCCTCAAGTTGTGCCAGGTGAGGTTCAGGTTAGACGTTAGGAAGAATTTCTAAGTGGAAAGAGTAGTTAAGCATTGGAACAGGCTGCCCAAGGAAGTGGTGGAGTCACCATCCGTGGCAGTGTTCAGGAAGGGTGCAGATGAGGCACTTAGGGGCATGGTTTAGCAGGTATGGTGTTGAAAGTTTTACAGTTGGACTCAATGATCTTAAAGGTGTTTTTCAATCACAAGGACTCTATGATTCTAAAGTCCTCCATGATGCCTAAGACCAAATACTAATAAAATATCTGTATCCTTGACACTCTTGTGGTGTGTTTGATTGTTTTAAGCACAGTAGTGATTGTAGCTTGGCCTCATCCAAACTACAGGTTTGTAGAGCTGTACTTCTTGTCTTCATTCTGCCAGACAGCAGCCTTGGATACTGGCTTTTCTGTTTCTCACTGAATCACTTTGATGTAGATCCCCCACATCCTGAGTGAGCTATCTAATAAGTCACCTGCTGTATAAAAGCTGAGTACAGTACATCCTCCCGGTGTATTTTTTAATGAAAATAGTCATGGAAGCTGCTTTAATCCAGTGTTCAAGGGCATAGCTCGTCTCATCTCATAACAGGGCCAAAATTTACTCAGGTTAAAAAAAAAAAGAAAAAAAAAAATCTTTTGCAGTTCAAATGAAGTCTGATTTAGTCCAGACCATGGGATTCATTTCACTTGGCATTAGTCATCTAAAATGGAGACATATGATCTAGTCCACTGTCTTTCTCCTAGGCAATGGAGCAAGCAGCAGGGACCAGGAAGCGAAGGCAAGGAAGGCAAGTCCTCTCATCTGCACGCCTGGAGGCTGGGGCAGCTCTTCCCAGAGGTGCCTGCTGCACTTCACTCTTTCCAGTCCCTTTTGGCCAGGGCAGGTCCAGGGCTATGTTTCTACATCTACACTGAGTTGCTCTGAAGCTGTGTTATTCAGGTTGTGTGTGCTCCCAGTTGTGTGTGCTAAGTTATATACATGCAAACACTGAGCAATGTAGTGGTCTAATAAAAAGTGACTATGAGCCTTTCCTGAGCTCTAGAAAAAGCAGTATGAAAAAACCTCTACAATTCAGTCCAAGATAGACAAAATCTGAAGGAAGATCTATAGTTTCAGGATGCAATGTAAGTGGTTTGAATCACTGTAATCCATTCAGTTATTCTTTAAAAAGTTATAAAGGAAATGCAACCATTACTATGGGAGTATTTGGAAATTAAGTTTAATAAAGAAAAGCAACCTGTACGGGACCTTATATACAGAACAAAATGACAAAAACAGTCACAATAAATTTCTTCCCCCCCCCCCTTTTTTTCTTTATCCATAAACTCAATTTCTGTACTGTATGGATATAAAATCATCCCGACTGCTCTCCAATTCCTCCAATTCCCTTCTTTCACACGGACATATCTCACAAGTTTGAAGAGCCTGCTTGCTATTTGGCTGCTCATTCTGTAGTCACCAACACTGATGGCACACTGATGATGTATATGACTAGAAGGTGCTAATGTCACACAGCAGCCAAAAAGCTCCGTAAGATTTATTTCTGCAGTTGAAATATACAGGTAAAATTAAGAGCATTTATTGATCCTAAAGTCCATACCCCTGGGCTACATGTAACAGAAAAATATATAGAAGCCTTAAAACAAAACAAAACAGAATTAAAACTCGAGTTATTTCCTCATTATTTCTCTTCCATTTTACTTTCCTTTAAGCTAGATTCACGTCTTCCTCTTGTGAAGGCTCATTTAGTTAAAAATCAATCTGGTCCTACAGCTCCCTCTTCTGTGCATTTATCATAAGTGCAAGAAATTCAGCAACCTCCGCATCTCTGTATTTATTTATTCCATAGTTATGTAAAGACTTAAAAACTTTGCTGATTATTCCATTTTCGAACCTCTTGTAGCTAGTAGTGAATTTCTCGTCATTGCACCTCGATGTGTTAGGGGTGTGCTACTAAAGAGAGCTGCTAGAAAGGAGACAGAGGCAGCTACATTTTTTCAAAGGCTTATGAAGATACAGACTGGCACCTGCTGGGTTTTTCAAAGATGCCTGAGTAGGCTGAGTATCCAAATTTCAAAGGGAGTTTATTAAAAAAACCTGATCATGCTTGTTTGTCTCTCCTACTAAATGACAGATGTCATGTCTAGGCTTCTAAATGGCGTGGAAAGTCTGCTTGAGAAGAGCTGCCCAGCCAGGCTCCAGTGGATGCATCAAACTAGTTAAGACCAGGATTTCATTTCCCAGTGTCACTCCAAGGTCAAACAAAACATGCCTAGTAGAAGCAGAGATTAAACCAGGGATTTAATCAGGAAGCTATCATTTCTTGGGTAAAAGCTGAGGATAATTTGATAGTTACGTTTACTGTGATGATGGTTCTCCCTTCAAAGCCCCCTCTTCCAGGACTCTCTGACCCCTCTATCACATGCAATTCAGTCAATACTGTCACTGCAGTGTCGTTTATTTAGGCAGTGCAATGGGCAGCGTAGCATGGACATGCTCTTGGGCAGCCAATAACCAACTGACCCTTATTGTTCTCTAGCTGCTATTTTTCTTACAGATCCCATTCATTCCTATTCACTGCATCATCAATTTGTCTTTACAAATATATATGCATATACTTTGTAGGCAAGTATATACACACACTCACATATAAGTAAATTTATGCATTATAAATACATATCAGTATATACATAGGTGTGTTCAGTTTACCTATATTTACATATATTTTAAATACATATAAGTCTACATAGATAGTATATCCCTAAGTGTGTGTGTGTATATATATATGTGTTTGTGTATGTGTGTGTATGCACACTTGGATATTTGACACACAGAAACACCCGATAGTGTTGGTGTTGCCACATGTCTTTCCACGTTTGGCATGGGTCCATCCTGCAAGCTGGTATTATCTCTAGCACTATCTGCAGCTACAGCTTGGGTCAATTGAGCTATCTTAACTTGGAGCTTGTCAGCACCAGCATTACTTAGCACTATTCAGTATTACTCAGTCTAGAAGAGCACTGCCATGACTCATAGACCCCTTACCCGTTCTCATATATATTCTTTATAACTACTTAAGCCCGTGCTTCCCTTCCCTTTGACACCCCCTCCCCCAAAAAAAAAATCATCTTGCTATTGATAGTAAAATGAGAGAGCATGAGAAGCAGAGTACCAGTGGGTGAGGTTATGTACACATGGAAGAGGAAAATTTGGGAAGTTAGCATTTAGTGTTTCTGCAAGTCTGGCCCTGGCTGTCTCATGGTAGCTTCCCAAAAGAGGACACAGTACAGTAATCATCTCACTTTAAATAGCACAGTCAAGATCTCATAGAAACTCCATGGCAGAGGTTTGCACAGACTCCCTTTGACTGTGTTGGAGCTGACAGGGCTGGGGGCAACGTTCAGTTTCCTTCCCCATGGGACCACCTGGTTTCTTCCTGCAGTTGCCAACCCTGTTCATTAGACACTCCGTAATTTATGAAACTGAAGATTTGTAAGGACACCACTACCCTTTGCTGCACAAGCCGCTCCTACCTCGGAGGTCTGGCCCCTGCACTGTAGAAGGAAAATGGTGTGCAGATATATAATTCACATGTAAAATTGAATGTGATGAGTAGGAAAAATGATGTTTAATTTTACAGGTGACTTCAACACTGATAACTTCTGAATTATTGTCTTTGATACTTTGAATTCTTTAAAATAGCAACAAAAAAAGTAATTTCTTAACTCTTTTAAAATCATAGTGGGAAAGCGGAAGGAATAGTCGGTTGTGATTAATCATTCATGCCCAGAGTACAGAGCTAATGCAGTAACTGGCACTTTCTGAGGACTAGCCATAGAGCAGGCAGGGAGAGCTGCTTAACCAGACTGTTTTATTTCTTGAAAGGGGAAGGACAAAGGATTGCAAGCCCTCTGCTTCAGTCCAGGCTCCCTTAAGCAAGTCTCCCTTTCTCCTGATTATTTTTCCTCTTTATCACCTAACAGTTCCTCTCATGCTCCTTTTCCATTATTGCCCAGTTTTACATGTGCCACCATAACACCCTGTTTCACCTCTAACCTTCTCATCAACTTAGTAAGTATTCAGGATCTGTTGTTACCTCAGCCTGTATTCTACACCTCTTTCCACTCAAAGGGGCTGCTTTTCATTTTTCCGAAACAGTTGCCATAGTTCAAAAGTAGAAAAAAAAAAGAGATTTTTTTTATTTTTTATTTTGAAGACATAACATATGCAAATTTGATATGCAAAAAACACAAGGAGGTACGATATAACCAATACAGATGGTTATACTCACATTATTTGGCAAAAATAAGTCTCTGGTGAACTTGCGTGATTATAATGGTCTTATAATTTGGCCAAGTTTGAAGGAAATTTTCACATAAATTATCAAAGACAGCACACTGAGACCAGTGCTCACTTCAAATCCCAGCATCACTATTGCAGCTCAATGAGTAGTAAAGACATTTCTAATACAAATGAACATATTTCCATCTACGTTCATTCTTGGGACATAATTTTGTTGTTATTGTTGTTGAAAGCTTCAACAGAAAGTTTGCTAATGCTTTTAGCAACTGAAATAAGGTCTCTTGGGTGGGAAGATGTGGATGAGTCCAACTTTATGAATTTTACCAGCTCTGCTTATCTTGCTTCACAGACCAATGAATTGTATCAACTAAGCTGCAACCATGTACACACCTGCTGTGGAAGAGAGTGCATTTTCCATTTACGGATCAAGCAGACTGGCATATTTTACTGTACATTTCCTGCAGAACAGTATATTTTGTAGACGTATCTAGTCTACTCTAAAACAAGATTATCTCCTGAACATCATGTTGTACATTTTGCAATTTAAATAATCTTGTCTTTCTGAAACAGGACGGAGCAAAACACTGAGTCTGGAGGGTACACTTCCTAAAAGAGAAGTCATCTTTGGAAAACACTCATGCAAATGGCCGAAACAAAGGATACAGAAGCATTTATCTGCACCATTAGCTGAAAACCCCTATCGCAGATTCAGAGATTTTTCTATACTGGAATTTGCTCTCTGTCTGCATCACAGTTTAAAACAGAGAGGCACTCCTAGAGATGGATTTTCTCTTTTCTTTTCTGTTTCTCCATGCAATATGGTTTGCAGCTGAAAACCTGCTTGTGCTGGCGTAATTTTCCGTAGTTTGTTGTGGTGAGCTATTGCAGTAGAGGTTTGCTGGAGCCTGCAGAGCGGCAGGGCAGCACGACCGCACAGAATGGACATTCACACTATTAGTGTAGCAAGTCTTCACCTACACTGAGCTTGGTGTAGGACGTATAGATGGAGGCTCCGCTGTTAGCATGTGTGGATCCGCACCAAGAGATGCCCGGTGGCATTCCAACTTAAAAGAAACCAAGCTGGAGAAAAATCTTGTTGAAACCACAAATTGCTGCTGTTGCTAGCAGCTGGTTTAACAGCATCACTGTTGCTCACTGTATGGCTCTAAGTGTCAACATGGCCAAACTGTGGTCTGTGTTAAGACAGCTAAATTGATGCTAACAACTTGGTGGCAGCCAGAAGGGAAGTCCTGCGAACCTGAGGCTCCCTGACGCCATGCATGCTCCTGGGCACTGAGGTCCTTCTCAGTTTTGCTGCCAACAGAACAGCAAAGATGTTGCCCAAATCAGCTCTGCTGCGCAGCCTCGGGGGTCTCCTGGGGCTAGTCTCAGGCAAGTAGACAGCTCTGTCAAGCAGCAGCCTCAGGAAACCCCCAGACTCTGTGCTCAGCCTGCCCTAAGGAAGTTAATCTGACAGATGATCTCAAATCAGCCTGCCTGGGAAGTACACTCATAGCATCCTTTTCTTTAAAAATCAAAATGAAAGATAATATTCTCCTTTAGCTGGTAGCACAAGGGCTCAGCCTGTATCTAGGACACAAAGGAGTGTCCTCCTCACTCTGCAACGGTTCAGACTCCTCTTCCCAGGAACATCTGGCATAGGTTGTGGAGTTGCAGTACGCCAGCAAAAACAACCTACCTCTCTCCTATTGAAGTTACTTTGCTTCCCATTAAATAATAAATATTCACCGACATCAGAAGACAAAGAGGGTGTGTTGTTCTAGCTAAACTGTTAGGACAATCCTTTGGTTTCCAATCTTGGCTGTTCACCGATTTCATACTGTGTAAGAACATGTAGGCACAAATGACATGAATAGAGAGAGCTCAGAAGAGACAAGGGAACCCAGGGGTTTGTCTGTCAGCATCAACTGCTATCACATATTTCCTGGTTTTCCTGCTCCATCCATCTGCATTTTCTTCTCCTTTATTGTGTTATGACTGAAGAAAAATTCCAGTTACAGTGAAAGCACTGACTTTTTTTTTTTTTTTTTAAATCCCTGCTTGTGATAAAAGTTACTATAAAAACAAATAAAAATCATTCTATCATATCTGGACAGGTAATTCATGCATATAAAGAGAACAAAATCTCTACACAGTGTATATTATCTATGTCACAGTATTCATTAGCAGGGCAAAAAAGCACGTAGTGATAGAATATAGCATTAGGAACATTTTAGAATGTTTTTCATTTGCCGTGTAAGTACAGAAAGGTTTTTTGGGGGGGCTGCCATTTTAGGAAATCCACTAATTTTACGGAGATTTGGTGGGGGATCTTTTTTTTAATTTTATTTTCGTATGAGTCATTGCTCATGGCTTCTGAGCACTTACGAGACACTACATGACCTGTGTATAATATTATCTTAGCTTATTTATGGATGCATTAAATATCTTTTAAAGTACATTGCATGTTTTTTCCCCCCAAGCAACTCAAGCCCTTTTATTACTTTGTTCTTGTGAATCACTAACAGTATTTTACTCTACTCTGATCATTATACAAAAGTAGTTATTATATAGAAAACAAGATATGAGGGAAGGCTTCCTTTTATTTTTCTAGAATGAAAGCCTCATTAACCAGACTAATTCTGCCTTGACAACTGCTTATTTTGATCTCGGTCAGGAGTTATATAACACTTTCGTAGAACATCACTAAAATTGGGAGACAAAAGTTTTGTTATGAACAACCCCTGTGGGGTGTCTAGCTCAACAGGGCTCTCAAACCTGCTGAGAATCTCTAATTTGATTTGAAGATAGAACCACAGCTAGAAGTTTATGCAAGACATATCTATTGTATTTTATCTCTGCACAGGATCACATTGGGTGGGTATGATCTAGCCATGAATGTGTGAAGGTTTTCAATTAGTAGGAAGTGCCTGCGTGAGTGGAAAGGTTCAAAACAACCTTTCCAATAGGCATGTTTTGGTAGCAAAGCAATCTGATAGCCATACCACAACTCGGGTTAGTGGGACTGGAGCAAGGGCTTCGGCAGGTCTCAACCTTGCTTTGTTCCCACTCTGTGGATGCTCCATGGGGCTACTGCAGAAAGAATTTCAGGTGACTGTGCTCTTTCCTGTTTATCTCTGTCCCCTTTCTGCATAGGACTAGATGTTGTAGTGATAAAGTTAACCTGATATTTAATTCTGAGCTTTCTTGTTTGCTCAGAGTACATTCCCACTTCAACATCTATCAATATCTTTCTCTCAGAGGAGAAGCTCTGAGATCATGTCCTGGACTGCAGTCTCTTAGGACCATTCTGTTAGCTGGTAGGCTTGTTACTGGCAATGTCTGCAGTGCTTCAGGAGAGTCCTTCAGTAACAAAAGGTATTACTTTTTTGTGTGGTATTGAAAACAAATAAGTCGCTTAACTTCATTCCTAGTTCACTGATCTCACTTCCCAGAGGGTCAAGTCACAGAAGCCTCCCTGACTTAACAATTCTATTTTCTCTGTGATCTGGAATTTATCATATAAAAACTTTTCCAGTCCTTTGACCACCATTGCTTAACTTCCAATAGCCTCCTGGTGTCAATGATTACCTGCAGCTACAGTAAGGAAGCCCTTCAGCTTGATGGAGACAAAATGGAAGAGCTCTGAATTTGACATTTCCCAACTTTGTCTTACCAATATACAACAGAATATTTTGAGCTGGGACAAATCCCATGAACTTTATGTTTATCTTTCTAAAGCTTTTTTCCTTTTTTGTTCATTGGTGAAAAAATAACTTTTAAATGGGAAATTTTAATAACACAGTGAATGTATTCAATACCTCTGGCCAGAGCAGTGACAACTTTCACATTGAGATGTCAAGAGAAGAACAGGACAGAAGTGCTGAACAGGGACCCTTGTATTGAGTGACTGAACAGTTTTCAGACACATGAACTAAGGCTTAGCTCCAGTTGAAGGCAAATACATTTAAATGCCTACATGTGAGCTTAGTGCCTACACTTGTACTACTGTCAGTGTCATTTAAGGTGTCCCTCAACAAAACAAATATAGATGTCTCATTTCAGGCGAATGAATCAACCAAAAGACTCAGTGATGGCATTGTCTCATGGCCTGAATCAGTTTTCTGAACACAGGTGTCTAGTGTTGCTTGAGATGTCCATACTGGTTTAACATCCAGTACAGTGCTGATTCATACCAGGAATATTTCTTTTCTGAACATTCGTTGAGAAATGAAACGAAGCTGGATGACTGCAGTTTTCATCTAAGCAAAATAACCTAGGCAAAGTCCAAAAAGCCTCCTGCCATTTAACATGGGTTCTGTGGGGTAGATTCCCTACTAAACATAAGGAGAAAAGCCACCAGGAATCAAGTGGTACAGAATCTGCACTAAGGCATATAGTCAGTACAAGATCATCTCCTGCCTCTTGCATCTCCCAGGAGAACTTCAGTGTCTAACGGAGGGATAAGGACAAAGCCCCAGTGGCTGTAGCATGAAGGCTCTGTAGCCCCTTCTCCTCCCCTCTTCATCCCGTGTTATAAGAACACATTTTGCAACAAAGGCTTTCAACTTTTATTCTTTCATCAATAGATGGCACTAGGCAGTTAGCAAGAACCATGTCTGCTTATGACACTTTCGATCAGTCTGACTGTCTGTTTCAGTACTCACTACCCTGTACTTTATATGGCTTAAGATCATATTTTCACAAATTCTACCTCCCTTTTAAAGTTTTCTTACTTATAAAGGACAAAAGACATAACAAGAAGCTGGCAGTTCTGATAAAGAGCCTCATGAGTGGTTGGTGTGAATACTCTTTAATTCAGATTGTAAGCGTGGTTTACGCTGGGGGGGGGGTTCTGTGTAAAAACTCTGACCTACTATTGATTTGCTTGAATTTGGTTTACATGCATAATTTCAGTTCAAACTCCTTAGCACTATTCTGAGCTACTAGGAACAGCCTGAGGTTATCGATTGCTACGTTTTCCAGTTTAAGTGTATTTAATGGAAAATATCTTGTGAGGGAGATGATAGGGAAAGGAAAAGGTCATAGTAAGGGGAAATCCATGAATTACTGATCCCATGAATTATGTGAGCTTATCATATGTGATCAGGAGGATGAACAGACGTTATTTCAATAGGTTTCTGAAAAGAAACAGCTATTGAAATCTCACCTTCAATTCTATAGCCTTTTATATCAGGCCAAAGTAGTTAATCCTTCTCCTGCAGCATGTGTCATTCACCTTGTAGCCGTGTGCTTATTAAAGAAAAGTAAGAGAAGAACTGATAAAGTACTTTTAGTTCTTGTAATAACCATTTATGGACCAGGATTAAGATTTCTTGATGGGATCAAGATAAAGTATGTCAGCCCCCCAGAAGAATGCATTGTAAGACCAATGGAAGCAGATCCTTCTTTGTGTCCTATAAAGCAAGGTGCATCTTAGCCTGAGTTAAGTTGTTGAAGTTTTAACAATCCAGCTGTTAACTCAGTAGACTCTATATGCAACAGTCCCTTAATGATCCAAAGACACTGTATACATGTAAACTTATATTACATATATAAAATATTAATGTCCACTAAATTTTACTTCTTCCCTAATACTGGGCTAACATGTAGCACAAGAAATGACTGTGGGTCTTTTGTTTTCTGACAAGACTTTCCACACATGAAACTCTCTTTATCAGAGTACTGAAGATTGGCTGCATGTCAGATGAAGGGCATGATACTGAATATAAAGGAAACAGGAACTAAATAAGGCAGACCTCAATGGATGGTGAAACTCCATTTCTACAGTTTGCCACATATTTTAGTAAGGTGAGGCCTTTTGGTCTGTCTAAATGCATACAGTGCTGGGCAGGTAACTCTCCCCAGCTGCTGCTATCTGCATTATGCACGAGGGACAGCTGAGTGTATGATTTGGCATTGATGACACTTCGGTGCTATAAGAAATGATGGAGATCAAAATGACATCAGGAGGTGTCATCTCTAGCATACCCTTGCTGGATGTAACTTCTCTCTTCTGTATTTTTTAAAAGAACTATAAGCAATAAGCAGCCTTAATGTTGAAGGAATACACTTTGCCATAGAAATTAATTGCTTTTAAAAATAGAATCTCATCATTCATGAGTGAAGGAAAAGCTGCATGTGCTCTATGTTTGGATTTCACTCCTGCCTTTAATTACAAAATAGTGTCACAAAATTGTAATCTCAGAATTAATTCAAATTAACTGGGAAACTTGTCATGTAGATTGAAAGCTGACTGCAATATCACAAAGCGTAATAGTAAATATAAATATATTCCATTCAAAGCCAAAGCCTTGTAATGATTTTGAGGAATGTAACAACTTTAACAACTCAGTGAAAGAGAGGAGTGAATAGGATAATTGTCTCTTGGCTGAAACTCAGAGTGGAACAGAGAGTCTCTAGGGTTAAAACACAAGGTTGCTCAGCAGCTTGAACTGTAGCTGGGGGCTGGTAACAATTCAGCTGCTCTGCAAGTTGGGTTCCTAGACAGTCTTTTGTCTTGCACACAGCAGTAGGTCATATAGACCTCTGAGATGTACAGATGCTGGAAATGAACACAAACACCCAGGAAGACAAAGAAAAAAAGAAAGTGCAAGCAAGAATAACAACCTGATCCTGAATCTCACAAAACTAAAGATAACAGGTTCTTTTTTAACATCTTTCAGTTGGATCAGTCAAGGGAAACAACAAAATGCAATGTAGTAAAATTCATAGTAAGATGCTGGGGGAGCAGATGGATGCAATTTAAAGCATATTCAGTGGGAGGAAGGGATGTGGGAAACATCACAGCTGAAGAAGACCTGTGGGTGATGACAGACAGCAAAACGATAGTGTTGTGAGGGTCTTGCAATACCAGCCTAGTTATATGACAGTTGAGTTGTGAAATAAATAATTTCGTGAAGTGATCAAAATCATTCTAGTCAGAATATCCTTTTTTTCCCCCATACACTCATTTCTTGAAATTTCTAAAAGATTCATGTATTTTATGAAGTAACTGTGTTCCTGTTTGAGTCACATTTTGAATGTGGATGCTATGGACATCTTGTGGTGCTACTGCTGCGAAGAGTCAAAGCATCTGCAGGAAATAATGCCTCAGCAACTGCTTACTTACAAATTTAAGAGGCTTACTTATAAAAGGCAAAATTTGGCAACATGCAGTAGTAATGTATTTTACAACATGTACTTAGCACTGTCACATCATAGTGTCTAGGAGCTCCAGCTGGGTACCACCTAAGGTCTAATGCCACAGGTGCCTCACAGGAAGTTCTCTGAGCAACGAGGAAACCGGGTTTTAGCATTTGTCTTCATTGTAAATGCCAACTTGAAGGATGATATTATTACCTACTCCACCGGTTTCTTTTCCTCTACACAGATGCCTATATAGAAACCTCTTCCATCTCCAGCCTCACCCTATGTAGGACTCAGAACTGTAATCCCTCTTCCTCTCTCCAGCATATTTCCAAATAAGTTCAAAGGTTTTTTAAGCTTTTCAAGTGGGATGGACTGACAAACATAATGACAAGCTGCAGAGTTGCTTAAGCCTCATATTTTGAGGTAACCAGACTAAAAGTGATTGTCAACTGAAAGCACAAACTGTGCACATGTCTCCAGACAATTCCGCAGGCAGAAAGGAGCTGGGGGAGACATATTAATGGAAGTGTTGGTAGATCACCACTACATAGCACTGAAGCACGGAAGCAACTTGAAGCCTGTAAAATGCCCTGAAAATTCAGGAATCGTGCAGGGTCAAGGACCATAACAGCGGTACGTTTGACCAGAGACCTGACCGACTGGCATTACTTAACCTGAGCCACAACATACACATGGAGTCCTCCAAAGGCTGTATTAAACTGTAGAACAATCTTCCTTAAAATGTAGCAGGGGAGCCATTGCTAGAAAACGAATTACTGGCCAGAGCACTGGGAAATGCTTCTTTCCAAGTACCCAAACTCCATGCAGGGCACAAGCTGCTTCCGTGCCCTCCCTCAGGAAGGTGCTCTTGGGAGGGGGGACACTGAGCTCACGCATCCTGTGTTCACCCGGATTTGCTGCTTGGAGAAAGGCTATTATGGAAAGCCAAAGAGAGCCCTCCTCTCCCTCCCAGATATCCCCAAAAGTTCAGTAAATCTGACATGAAGTGATGAGCGCGTCTCGAAATGGTGGCCGGCCTTCTCTCGCTAAATAGATTTGCAGATAATCACCAGCTGCTTCTTTTGTGAATCAAACTCTTTGACACGAAGCAAAGCAATTGCAGCAGGTCTTCTGGGAACGAAATGTAGTTACCTCTGATGCTATGTTTTTTTGCAGTAGATGTTTACAGGGTGTCAGATAGTAAGACTGTATATGATTCATAGCAAATAGCAGCATAGCAGAACTTTAAATTCTCCTTGCATTGTAATTTGCCTGCTAGCTTGCTGGGATGGAAGGAGAATATTTATCTTTTTGCTGCAAATATACTTTATGATTAGCACTTTTTAAACAGCAAACGTAAAATATAGCACAGCAACTTCTGTTAACTTTAGTGGAAAATGCATTAATCAAGTGCCTTTGTACTATATTCTCCGAGCATTTATGGCCCAAATTGACCATTCCTTACATTGTCATGGAAAATATTCACTTTTTTTCTTTTTTGTTATGATTTCATTTCTTTTCTTCTTTTTAAAAAATATATGATTTCAATTTCACTTCAACAACCTTGATCACATGGTCCTGGACATTTTGGAATACATACAATCAGTTCCTTCTTTATTTATGGAATTGTAAGGGCCCAGAACTAAATAGAGCATTCTATTGTATTTGCCACGGTAGTGTTGATGATGTAGGACCTAATTAAAATAGCTCTGCTAGCATGGCTGCACAGCTGCACTGCATTTTTTTTTTTTGTCCTTACACTTACAGGAACTCTGCTTACACATGGGGCTAGCAACTCTTTGGAGCAGCTTAGACAAGAGAAGCATATACCTTTTTTTTTTTGTTTTGTTTGTTTGTTTGTTTATTTTTTCCATAGGTTGCTATTACTTACCTAATGGAACAAAACCACATCTTATGCATGGGAAAACATGTAGCATACTCTAGGGAGAGGCACTTGGCTGCTTCCAGGAACACTCTATCAGTGATAGCAGAAGTGATCTAGGAAGGACCAGGGAAACGATATGTGTACCTGCTTCCTGGCCATTGGCCCAAATATAGGAGGAGGAAAGCGGAGGTGAAGAAGCTCATCAAGGAGCTGTAAAGTTTCCTACAGAGGAAATCAATTTTACCTACTACACTAAGAGACACTACACTAAGTGGGTTTACCCCCTGTTCAAAGCTGAGGATAAGTTTTTTCATTAGGCCAATCTTTTTTCTTTTTTTTTTAATCTTTTTATTTGGCTTGCCTTATGGCAGAACAGAGATGAGAGCTGAATCGTACTCTTGATAGAGAGGTCATCTACAATATTTTTTCTAATTAACCCTCTTTGCCTCTGCAGCACGCGCGTGCACACACACACACACACGCGCGTGCACTCACTCCTTCCCCGCAGATTTTTTAAAAATCTTTTATGTAAGAAATTTATTTGTCCACTTTTTTTTTCCTAGTGGAAGAAATATAAAGGCAGAAAGACAGCTGTAAAATTGGCACATAAAAAAAGTAAAAAGAATACATTGCAGAATTGTTTTTCTGCTCTTGTAGTTCAAAAATTTAAAGAAAAATATTTCTTTTTCATTAAATTATTTCCATGTTTTTCTCTCCTTTCCTATCCCATCCCAATTATTCTTTTCCTTCTGTAGTGCTCTTGTTAAGTACCTGCAATCCAGCTGTAATCTGTTGCCACAGCATTTGTATAGCTGAAAAGAAAACATTACTGAATTGTCAGCATATTTTCAACTTCATTAAAGATGACAACCTGGTAATCAGTTGTACAGGCTGTATTACCACAGTCACAGGAAAATCTGAGCTATTTTCCTGCCATTAAATCTTCCTAGCAGCAACCAGCATTGAGTTGCCTTGCACAGTGCATGCTTTCATGTGCCATGAAAAACGGGTTTTAGAAAACTTGGAATTTGTTTTCACAGGTCTCCCTTGAACAAAGACCCCAGAACAACTATTTAAACTAAAAAGAGTGACAATGTAATTGTGATACGTGTATTGGGGGTGAATGGTTTTAGAGTAAAGTTTGAACTGCTCTTCCACTGAATTTAGCAACTGAATGTTATCCATCCCACTCAAAGAGAAATAATATTTTGTTGAAATTTCATCTTTATTTCACTAAATTGTAGTCTTTTAGAAAGCATCCACATAGGTAGGTTATTTTGATTTTTTATATAATTCTACCAGCACAAAGTGGGATAATTCTCACAGAACTGTGTTGTAAGAATGCATAAGCTAAAATTGACCAGGCAAGTAAGAACTGGTATAGGCAAGGAGAAAGAAGAAAAAGAGAATGACAATGATATAAGGTGACACCTACATGAGTCAAAAGACATATGACATTATGAGTAGGACTTTATGACTGGAACAAAAGTATTTTAGGAAGGATTTCGTAAAAGAAATTAATTGATGTCAAGTTTGAAGATATCCATGCAAAACTTAAGGGTCAACATGGAAGAACTTATAAAGCCACTGATGGGAATAAAGTCAGTTTCTAGCCAGAGTTTATCAAGACAACCACTCCTGACGGAGCGAAATTGAAACATGGGAAAGGAGACCAATTGTTACTCAGATACAAGCAAGGTGCTGCTTTCTACAGGGATTAGGAAGGAATGAATCTGGACATGACAAAAAGAGATTCTTCGGAACAATTTAAGAGAGAAAGTTAAAAGGATAGGCAAAGTAAGTGGTTCTCAGGTATTTGGTTAAATTTAAATTTGGTTAAATTTAAAGTATGTGTGGAAGGAACAAGGAGACAACAGATGTGGTTGTCAAATGAAATATCTCTAATAGATATGAGACAGAAGCTTCAGACAGGGGAAATACACAATAGGCCTGAGTACATGAGCAGAGAAGGGCAGGAAAGGAACAGAAGATTGCTTCCTACGTCATAGGCATCATTCATGACATATATATACACATATACATAGACCATATAAATATATATATACACACATATATCTACACCAAAGAGCTGTACAGCCAGAAAGCAGGTGCATTGAGGAAAAGAAGCAAGAATGCAACATCAAGATGTGAAAAGCAACTGAAGAAATGCATGTGGCAGAGTGCAAACACCCCTAGTGTCTACCAGATACATAATTCAAAACAAAAGAAAAACAAAATGTCCCTGGGCAGGGCTCCTTACCAAACAGTTGATGCTCTGCGACCAAATAAATTTATTGTTGGCTAGAGGCCTCACATACTTCTCATCAAAACTCCCTCGACAAGCATACAGAGAGCATACAAATGTGGCATACCCACAGCAAGCATTTGGCACGTTGTGCACGTAGCGTGCGGGCACTGACTGCCCACGTTTGCAGAGCGCAGCACAGACCCAGCAGTTTCAGTGCACTTCGTCTCATTTGCACCTGCCCTCAAGAGGAGACAAAGCCACACTGCACGTGGGCAGTGACCGCTTGTCCCACATTTCAGAACGTCCACCAGCCCAAAATTTATCTTCTTGAGGAAGATAGAGAAGACAATGGAGTAAGAAAGCTGTGCCAGTGTTATCAGATATGACTATTCAAGAAGTGTGCAAGTCCAGAGCCTTCTGCACGGGCCTGTACACAGGCCTAGATTAAAGCATAGCCAGGGTCCTTTCAGAGCAATGATAAAGAATTTAGCAACAGCATAACTACTTTAAGTTTTGCTGCAATGCACCATAAGGAAATGTGCTTATGCCACCCACCCTGTTATACTCTCTGAATTGGTTTGCAAGAATAGGCAGAACAACTCAGAATGTCAGGTCCAAGCCATGACATTCATATGGTTTATAACAGCAATGTGGATAAAGTTATGGAGGCATACTGAGGAAATGCAAGGTTAGATGTAAGTACAAGGACAAATACTATAATCTTGATATCTGGGTGATAGCTGTGACAGCAGAGCCACTTCTGAGAACATTTGTCTTCACATCATGAAGTCTGTTACCAATCGTGCTGTCTATGCCATGCCTGGGAGGACATCTTGCCAGCAGAGACAGTCGGGGCTGCATTTCACGGTGCGTTTAAAAGGTACATGACATCTCCGAGACCCCAGGGACTCAAGCTACCTCCAAAAGCAGCCTGACTAGTACCGCTGCCACTGCGGCTGACATTAGCAATACGGGCTGTGGTGGGAAGGGAGCAGCAGCGAACCGCTGAGTATAAACGGAAAGAGGGGGAAACCTCAGCTGCAGAGACTGCGAACCCTCATGCGAGCTAGGTGGGCATGGGCCCTTTGGAGCTAGCAAAATCAATTAGCAAAACTAAGCAGATAGGCCCTGCTGAGCCGGAGCTACTGCCTGGCTCCCTCTCAGCTCTGTTTTATGCTAGACTACGTGAGCACACAGGATATAAAACACTTAGGAGAAGTGTTTCACTTGTCTTTTTTTTCATCTCTGCATTCTGGCTGCAGTCTAGCCACCCTGACGAGCCTCATTTCCAAGGGCTTTCTCAGCAATCAGTGGACACGGTGTTTGGATGCAGGATCAGCATGGACCAAGAAACAAAAGAAGTGCACAAAGTAGTTTGTCTAGAAGAAGGCTCTCTCAGAAAACACCTTCTGGTATATTTGTGCAAGTGCAGAAAAGGTGCAGTGAAATATTAGAGGGAATAGGAGTCTTTGCTGTTGACAATCTACAGTACAGAGACACTTGGCAAAAACCTAATAGCGCTACTCAAAAGATGGAGTATCATCTAAAACTGAGTCATAGCAAAATAAATATTGGTGTTGTGTGAGTTACTTTGATCAGGCCTTCGAAGTAAACACACATCTGATCCTGGTCAAACAAAGTGAAAACAATAAAACATTTTCAAGTCCCAAACTTCTCAGAGGAAAAATCAGAATCTGTAATAATCACACTGGTTTTCCTAGCAGTTTTAATATAGATCTTTGCTAGGAAGCCAAAAGGAAAAAAAAAATTTAAAAAAAGAGAAAAAAAAGAAGGAAAATCAAAAAGCACATGGGCACATGCACATGTCACTGGCAAAGTCAGGTGAGAACTTTGAGAACAAAGGGACTGTATCGTTTTCAAGCAACAATAAATGACAACAATAAAATCATCGAATATGTTCCAGGGTATGTTCCTAGAGATTCAGGATGTGACACTGAAAAGGTAGATGTGCCATAAATAGTGGACAAGGCAGTATGTCTACAGGAAAATGCTTTGGGGGCATAAGGATTGAGAGTGTAGAACTGTAGCAGGAAAATTATACTCAAATAGAATAAGATTTACCATTGTCACTGGATGTCAGTACATACTGTGCGGTATAGTTGAAATGGATCACAAACCTTAGGGGATATTCTTGACAAATCTTTAGCTTCTGCACCATCTAGGCTTCATACTTGATCATAAACCTGCAAAGGTATCACTTCAAAGTGAAATACAAGCCCAGAAGAGAAATTCTTGCAGCAGCGTGTACTGGCGTCTGCAAATAAGGGAGCAGAAATTCAGAGGAAAAACAGAGCATCAGTATGATGAATCTTTTAAAAGAGTAAGTCAGGATGGCTTGCCGAAAACCAAGTTCTTCTGGCCTAACAGGACTTTTGGAGTGTAAAAAAGAATGTTAGCTGGGAAAATGAAATGAAAGAAAACAGTGACATTGAAGGAGACTCCTTGCAGCCATCTGAAAAGATTTATGAACCTGGCGGGGGTGTTATGGGAAGTCTGAAAATCAGATATCTTTACTGATCCCAGGTGACTGCAAAATACTAGACATGGCCAGGACAAGCTGAGATTCTGTGTCTCTTTCATATGGCAGTAAAAAGTGTAAGACAACATTTAAATGAACTAATTTGTATTAATGACTTAATAGATACTTGCATAGGTCAAATTGCGAGAGGCAGAAGCCTCCAGCCCTGATACTAACAGAGGATGTACTTGAGAGAACCTAGCAGCAATGGATAACCGATCTAGAGAGGATACTCTTAACCTGCCACTAGATTATTATTGTAAAAATGTTTTTGAAGTAGCTCCCGTCGGCAAGGCATCCCTGATCTCTGGACTCAGTGACATAAAGATAATATTCTCCAAGCAAAGCATTGGTAATGAGCTCACTTCACACAATGAACCACAAGACACATTTGAAAAATTTCAAAGCAGTGACATTTCGCTCGCACACCCGCACCCTCATACACACACACAGAACCAGCCATCTGCACTGCCCACAGTCCCGTGGGTGGCTGAAGTGCATATAAATCCGAAAGCAGAGTCTGGTGCTGTCCAAAGATGCTGAAAAGTGCTGCCTCTTTGTTTATTAAGCTGCTAAAATGCACCTCTGCATCAGACATTTCATCTTCACAGGCTCTAGCAAGAAGAAAGCTCAGAGCTGTAAGCTCTGCACGAAGGGTATCTTTTCCTTTCCAAAGCCTCACATCAGGGTGAAATAAAGCAGCTGAATGAACAGAGGAAAAGGTGGAAATTCTGTTTGTGATAAAAATGCCAGTACACAAAATCCCTTCCAAAACAAGGCTATATGGGTCAGTGCCACTCTAGTGAAAAAAACGAACAGCCTGTGCTAGATGTTACAGAGCCAAAGAAGGGGTTCTTGTCTGGGTGAAATCAGATATTTAGCAGCTGTTCTTATTGCTATGAGCGCATGCAAGCCCCATGATGTTAGGAGGGTGATTCCCAGCAAGCCACCCGTCTCTGGGAGAAAATGGGCAACAAGATCACAGCAAACAATAAATAGTCCACGCTATGGCTTACCCAGTGGTAATATAGGGAAAGGCACAAAACAGCCCTTGGCATTTATACAGGAGAAAATCCAAACCTGCAACGTGGAGGGGCTATGTCAGCATCTGCTGGGGTGCCTACCCTCCATGGCTTGACCACATTCATTACTAGCATTGTACGTGTGGTTCAGATATTAGGAGCCTGAGCTTGGTCTTGCTTGTGAAAGATGCATGCATGGAGCTTTTGCTCAGAGGCTCCAAAGAAGTCTTTCCTTGCAACATTAGACATTTACTCCACACAGCAAGCTTCCTACATGTAACGTCCCATGCCCAACTTTGTATTCATTTTGGGAAGAGTGAACTTCACTGTCATATCAATTGAGAGAGTAATTTTGTCTGGACTTTTAAAACCTGGCTAGACTATTGATATGAAATCCGTTCAGTTATTTCTCCATCTGCTCTGAAGATACATCCTTTTTTGACAATCTTACTCTGCCATATATACATATTCATTCTAAGCCCTGCCTTCCTTGATTAGTCCATGACAACCTCGCAGCACTGCTCTTCAGAAAGAGGTGAAACAACACCAGCCATGTCCTCCATGTGTCCAGAAGAATCTAGCTTATTCAGGAGGTCAACTTCTAACAGCCCTCTGTGATAAGGTCCCCCAAATCTAACAAGCAGGATTTGGGGTCCTGTCTGTTCCAAACATTTCTCTCTCAGAAAGCTTGAACTGTTTCCCATCACAGTTTGTCAGCTTGTCCATTCAAGGCAGATACTGGGCAACATTTTGATTTAAATTTTCTTCAAGATGTGATTCTGGCATAACACATTTACAATTTCAATGCCTAAACTTATGTCATGCAGATACATAAGTTCTCAAGAACTTTGAATTTGTAAGAAGGATCATGATAGTATTAAAAGAAAAGGACTGCTTACTGGCTGCTAAAGGTGTCTGCTGTCACCCAACAAGAAGATTGGCTTCACTGAGTCGGAGAATGGCTGAGATTGGAAGGGACCTCTGGAGATCATGCAGTCCAAACATGGAGCAGGCTGCTCAGAGCTGTGTCTGATGGGTTTCTGAAGCACCCTTGCATGTCCAAGGTTTAAATTGTGACAGAAAGCATTTTATTAGCAGGAAACTTCCGAGCTGGTATCATAATATTTGTTTAATCATCAAAATTACAAATTACAGGTTGAAGGAAAGAATGCATTTCCAAAGGGATTTTTTGTCAAGAGAAAGATACAGAAGCAGACATTTTACACCAACTTAGGGTCTTTTTTTTGAAAACCAATACCAAGACAGGTGATCTGTCTAAGGAATTAGGCCCCGGTTTTGATGAGTGTGAAATTGTCGTGTCAGCTTCGCCAGCTGAGCAGAACAGACAACTGAGCCCAAGACTCAGTGAAAAGAGGAGGCAGTTTTTAAAGTTTGTTATCATTTCTTTTCTTTGTAGCCCCTTACAAGCTAAGAAATGTTTCCCTGATGTTTCACTTTTTATTTTTTTATAGGGTTATTTAGCTTTTATCATTATCTTCTTCTCCATCTTAGGAGTTATTTCTGGCTGGTCAGACAGATATTAAATATCTTGCTCTCCAGGATGGGAAAGGTCCCTGGGAGGAGCAGCAGTATCCAGGCCACCTCTCTACTGACAAGAACTGGTAACGTGGATTGCCAAGCTGCTGGCTAGAAATATCCCTTGATATCAGCCAAAGGCACGGAGCGTGCAGCAGGGAGACATGGAGAAGGCTTAAGACCTGAGTGTCGTACCGGCTTTGACACCTAATGTTATTCTTGGTTGACAGTGTGGCTCACTGGTGTGATTCAGACCTGCAGACCCATCATGGATGTGCAAAGAAACACTTCGTGACAGCCTGAATTCCGTAGTGACAGTTTCACTAATGCCCCAAACTTCTGGGTTCTGCTGTGAGACTCTGCAAATCCCCATGTAATAGATGATAAACCAGTTAATCAGCAGGACCTTGAGGGCTGGCATCTGCAGGTTGCATGTTTACGGCAAAGTGTGACAGAATAATGTTGTATTACAGTAATTCATGTTGTTAGGTTTCTAATACAATGTTGTTGTTTTTTTCCCGAGAGTGGCTTAGTAAGCAATGCCTACACAGAGTTTCTTGATCACTATCAATATGTGCCAACCCCAAGCTGTTGAGAATAGGATGTCTTTGAAAATTTTGTTAATTCAAAAGCCCATTACTCTTATTTCAGGCTAATCTGATTCTGGATCACTGTTTCTAGAAGCCAATGCAACAGGAAGGAAAATGATGCTGTCAGTTGTCACAGAAAATGCAATTTGGGAGAAGACGTAAAGGTTCTGACCCTGCCATTGTTGGAGCTGATGTTTATTCTTATATAACACTGTTGGTTTCCATTCTTACCAGTGCAGTTGAGATGGTTAATAGTACAGTATATTAATCTGGGTTTCCCTGTATGGGAGCTAGAGCGAGATTAGGCTGTTCAAGATGAGATGACACAAAAAAAAGACTTTGAAACTGGGTTAGGACACATGGGCAAATGATGGGTACCTGCTTCCATCTATGTGTATATGTATATATACATATATATACGTGTGTGTTTGTGTGTGTGTGTGTATGTACACATACACATGTGGTAAAATTTGGTAAAACAGAGCTTTCCAGGTAGACATTTCTGAAATTATTTCTTTTTGAAATTCAGCTCATACAATGGTCTTTGGCAGTTCATTTTTGAAAAAGAAAAAGAAAAAATTCTTTTGTTCTAAAAGCAATTTTAAGCCCACTATCTTTATTTTAATTGTCTGTCCTGTAAATAAACTGTTATTTTGAAATCATGCTTTCCTGGACACCAGCATGTCCTGCACCGCGCTCATGTGCATGTGTCATACCTCTATCTTTATTTCCCCTTGCAAGCACCTGAATCATCCAGACCTCCTCACAAATTTTGTCTTTCTGACACAAAGTGTCTGCAGCAAACTACACGTGCTGCCGGCACTTCTGCAGATAGCTGCACACAAAAGCCAAAGCCTGACGGTTACCATGGGATTCTCTCATTAAGCTTTTTCTGAATATACTATATTCTTCACTGTCTATTAATCTCTGCTATTCTTTTCTTCCCCTACACCCCCCAATTCTCTTGCCCTCTGTGCAAGAATGTTAATTGTATCAAATCCCTGCAAGGGTAACGGAGCTTTTCTGCTTCAACATTCCACAGTGAACTTCCTGAAATCTGGGTTGAAAAATCTCTCAAATCTTTGCCAAATAGGTATTTTGGAAAAGAGAAGAAAATCATCTACTATATCTGTTCTTATTTATGAATCATAATGAAAAGATTGGAACAAAGAGGGCATGTAATGTGCCCTCCTGATAAACACTGGAAGGAGTTCTCATTTTCTCTAAGAGCTCTTCATGCCGTTTTTGCAAAGCAAAAGAGCCTTAAAATGGATGTTTTACACTCTCACTCACTTAAAGGCCCCTTTACACTTCCAGAAAAGTCTGAAAGGGTCACAGTAGTAAAGATGGCCTAGGTTATTGTTTCATGCAGAATAGGCATTTCTATTTTATAGACATGTATTCTGTGCCCAGGATTACGGCTTTCATACGGAAATGGCTCCTTGGGGAAGGCTTGGCTTTGCAAAACATTAACTGTACACAGGCGTCTTAGAGGAAATATTTCTGTCCTTTAGAATCCGTCTTAGAGGAAATATTTCTGTCCTTTAGAATCATATGAAGACTACAGCATAACTGTGTATGTTGAATCCCCTGGGGAGGCCAGGGTGTCATTTTAATGCACCCCTTGTTTTACCTAAGACAGCACTACTAAGAAGGTTTTGTTTTACACTTAGTCCTCAGGTAAGGGAGCCTGAGTGACAGATTTTTCTTCTGTTGTCCAAATCTCCAGGATGCTCCAGATATGTCAAAAAAATTGTCAGCTAAGGCACGGTTCACCAGCTGTGGGGGTGCTGCTCCTAGACAGCCGCTAGCCTACATGAGGTTTCCTACGCAGCTCCCAGGTGTTTCGGATGCTGTGATATGGAGACGTGGCTGCTGGAAGCCTGCGGTAGATTTTAGGAAGCTGGGAAGGGAATTATAGTGACTTGCTGCTGGCAGATTCCTGTTCATGTGTTTGCTCACATTCTTTAGGATCTTACAAGAATTACCAGTGAATTCAGATAAGTGACAGGATCGTAGTTATAATTAGTAGCAGCTTCCCTTCTGACATACAGGAAGGGCTAACAACATCTTTCTTAGGGCAGAGCTGTTATGCTATACTCCAGAGAGGTACTTTAAAAAACACATTTTCTGGCAAAAAGCCTCTCCCACTTGTTCAGGACAGATGGCAGAGGAAGGGATTCTGAAGTGATGCAGTTAGAGAGTAACCAAGTATTGTACAAGCTTGAGCAGATTGGAGGCTGTTATATATCAAGAGCTATTTTTGATATTACTGACTTGCATCCATTACATCAGGGCTTCAAATAAAAATGACCAGTAGCAAAACAAGAATATCAGAGGTGATGTGGATTCAATTTCTACTTTTTTTTTTTTTTTTTTCTCTATGCAAGCTCTGAAAAATCTCTGGGAACTAAAGAGAGTATAAATTTGGAATCTGGAAACTTGAGAGCTGAGTCCAAATTAATGTATTTATTTAGCCTGACTTGTGAAGTGTACCTGTCCGCAGGGTCTAATCACAAAGAGTGCTGATTTTCAAAGGTCCTTCTGTTCCATTTCAAAGGAATTTAAAAATGCAAATAAGCATTAGTGGGGCTTTCAAAAAAGCCGAAAATGCTAAATACCCATGAGGAGTTTAAGATTCACTGACTGAAGGTCTGATTTAAGGTTAACTCTCCTCACTCACATGACACAAGAATAAAGCACCAGCTGGCATGGCTGGGACTGCGCAATTGCTTTACAGCTGCAAACGATGCTGTGAGGTCTAGTTGAGAAGGCTCCGTTTGGAAGGCCCTTCCCCATCTGCGCATTCCCAGAAAGTCCTGTAACTTCAGCAGGCCCTCCTGGGAATTCGTCTTGTCTCCCTTCTCTGCCTCAGGATGGACAATACAGATGAAAAATGAAGCGCATAAAGGGAAGTCAGGAACAAAAACAGAGTGATGAACTCCCTTCTCACCAAGCCTGAAGTCCTTAAGGGAATGAACCACAGCAGAGTGGTGAGGACTGGGAGCTGGTCTGGGGGAGTGGGAGGTCAGCCTAGCTAAACAGAGTTTAACAGTCTGAGTTAAACAGAGCTTCTGGCTGTAGTCTGTATGGCTCCCAGAACTAAGGACATGTTTGCGCAAGTAGGGCTCTGATGTTTTACAATACATTTCCGTCATTTTTTTGCAGCTATTTCATTTAGTTATTTCTAAATGTAAAATGAACTCACCAAAATGGGGAAATATAATAAACAAGTAATAATAAGTAGTAATCAATCCTCTAAGTAACGATGCATGCAACTCAAGGTGTGTTCACGTGCATAAGAGGCTGGGCGTTCTTTAGAGAATAGATTCAAGTCCAAACAGTGATCAAGAATTTCTCACCTACAAAGAGCACCCTAGTTAAAGCTTTATGGCTTTCCTGGTGTAAAGGTTTTGGAGTGTAGTCCATGCTCATTAAAACTAAGGGAACCATCACTTTAACAAGTGCAAGGCCTCTCAAGAGCTAGGCAAGATAGAGATTTGCTGCCTCAAATACAAACTCTAGAGCCAGACGAAAGTTAACTGCAGCCTTCCAAGATGGCATCATGAGCTAAAACGGGGAAGAGATTCATGCAGATCTTTGCAGATCTAGATCTGCTTTTGCTCCTGGTGTTAGGGAGGTGGGGGCTCTGGAGCAGCAGCACTTGTTGCTTTGGAGACTTGCAGGTGGACAAGCCAGCACAAGCTGCAAGTTGCCTCTCACTGGATATCTGTTCCACAGGTGCCTGGACCTGCTAAGGTGGCACAACACCAGTGACACACTGGATGTTCTGCCACTTCTGTGACACCGGATATTCTGTCAAGAGCCACGGGGGTGTCCAAGTCTGAGAAGGAGGGGCTTGAAGGAATAGGCATGAAAGAAGCAGTACTTGTTTCCCATATATTTCCTTTACTCAGCAAAATACAGGTCTGTACACATGAGCTGGAAAAAGAAGTAACTGTTGGAGTGGGGGTCTGATATGGCCAGAGATTCCTGGGGAACTACATTTCAGGCTGTGAGATGATGAACACAGAGACCTTTGTACACAAGAGAAACTCCAGGCTGAGAGATGCTTTTAGCATCTGTGTTATTCTGTATATATCATCTGCAAGAGATATGCAGAAACACTAGATTTTATTAGTCTGCCTTTTGAGGTTGTACCTTATCTCTCTGCTGATGAATTAGTTTGCTTAATGGAAAACTTTCCAAGTCTGAGAGCTTTGTGCAACTGAGGAAGAAGCTAGAAGAACATGAAATACTTGGATTGAGAATTGTATGTTACAAGTAATGTACAACATTTATTTAAAAAGGGAAAAAGAAAATGTAGCAGATTCTCACTATCACATTGCCCAAATAGCTATGCAAATGTCTTTTAGATTCCTCCTTAATACTCATATTTTGCAGAAAATTTCCCATGGTGCTAATCCCCCTAGGGCGATATTCATTCACATAAAGTGAAATATCCAGAAGAGTGGGAATGACTGAAAGATTTTACTAGCCTACATGTGGTGATGAACAAGTTATGTAGGTCAGCACAAATGAGTGCAGATTTTTTTTTTTTTTTTTTGTCACCAGATGCCACCATCTTTTGCAAATGTTAAGCATGAAAGTGGAAAAAGAATAGAAATTTTGTTGAGGCCATTAAAAAATTTTACCAGGAGTTGTAATGGTTTACTAACCAGCTTTTTTTTTTTTTTTTTTTTTTTTTTTTTTTTTCAAGCAAAGGAGTTATTCAAACATTTTAATTACAAAGAGTGAGATCCTCATTTCCCACCAAAATAAAAATATTCACCTTAATGAAACTAGATTTCATCAACTGCAGGAGACTTGGAGAAGGGAAAAATAATAACTAAAACATTTTAGAAATTGATATTATTTTCAGAAGCTTTTTCAAGGATAAAGCTTTATTATTACTGTATCAATTCTGAGACTCTCCCAGGTTCAAGAAGCAAATTTTTTCCTTTTATTCAGATGCTAGGCACATTTCCAATGGGAATCAATATAGCTTAAATGAAGAGATGAACCACAGAGTCACAGAATAGTTGGGTTTGGAAGGGACTTCTGGAGAACATCTTGTCCCATATCCCTGCTCAAGTAGGGCCAGCTACAGCTGGTTGCACAGGCCTGGGTTCAGTTTAAGAAGTGGTAAATTAAGAGGTGTTTCTTTTGTCCAGACCAATTTTCCTGTGTTTCAGTTTGTGCCCATCGTTTCTTGTTCTGCCACTGGCCACCCCTGAGAAGAGTCTGGCTCCATCTATTATTAACCAGATCTGCTGATAGAACTATGTATTTTATATCTAATGCAAAAGCCATTGTATTTAAGGAGATGGAATTTTCCACCCTGATAGGAAGGAAAAATTTCTTGGAGGTTGATGCAAAAATAGTAATAAAAAAATAAGTTAAACAAGAATACGAGCAACTAACTTGCCTTAGCAGGAACAATCCTAAGAGAAAAAAAAGAAGTAAACAATGGACAGAATAAAAATGGAAATACAGACACAGATGGTGCTGGGCGTACACCGTGCGGGTCTCCAAACTTTGGCTGTGTGTTACTGCCACTTACAAAGGGACCACGGGCTGCCATCCTTGCTCCCCGGTGCTGGCAGAAGCCAGGAGCATGACAGCGTTGCAGTCACTCGTTTACGTCAGTGTGGGCTGTCCAGTATGGGTGCCAGCCCCTCGTTCACCTTCTCATGATTTCTGCTGACATTCCCTTCTTGTTTCTTGCAGTTCTCTCACTTACCTCTGCACCACAAACTTTTTGACAGAAAACTTTGCTGTGATTTCACCCTCCTCTGTCTCCATTGGTCTTTAAATGTTGCACTTTCATTCACACTGCCTCCAAGCCTCTGAGAGCTCCAGTTGAATGCACAGGATGGAGTTTTCAAAATCCACCAGTCAAGACTCTCACGTGGTGCAGACTGTTGTCGCTGCCATTGCCACTGGCATTTAAACCATTTGCTTCTCCTGAGAGGCTGTTCTTACTTCCTAAAAATGGCATCAGATTTTGGGCAGTGCTAAAGATGCCTGAAAATCCTACCTGCGCTTTATGTGCATATGCAGTGAACACAGAAGATTTTTTTTCTTCTTTTTGATTCAGAGATTCAGTGCTCCTGATAGTTTAAAAGCCATCACAGAACTATGTGAGAAAAGCAAGATAAATCAGGATATAAATAAAAATATTCCTTCAAGTGAGACACAGCACTCTCAAAGTGTGGTTTCTTTAATTCTTGGTTTCATTTTTTTGTCCTTCACAGGCCTCTCTCCTGCCAGCACCTGCCATTTTGTAATCTGTGATTATTATATTACAGATAATTTCCATATATTTACTTTGAAGTACATACTAGGTACTTATTTAAGTAAATGAATTGTCAAATTTATGGAAAACAAAGTGAAACTGCTGACCTTCTTGAAAACATTTTTGTGTTTTCCTGGATTTGAACTATAAAATATAAGGTCAAACCGAAGATGCAACAGATACTTTATTTAGTGTCAACAGAGTTTGTAATGTTTTCCATATCAAAACTTTGCCTGAAGTCTAAGCAGGTACCTACATGTTTTGCTAGGCAAGACCTCTCTATTTTGTGGAGCAGATAATGAAAGTAAGGATTAAATGGAAAATACATATTTACACTATTTACAGCTGGTTAGCATTTCTCATCACCTGAGAAGAAATAAACAGAAGTTCTCTGCTACTAGAAGCTCTCAGTCTATTGCTTCAAATCATGAAATGTGGACAATTTACGTATGCCACATATTGGCATGAAAATATTTGTCAGAAATGGATGAATGAAACGGGAAGGATAATGAAGAAAAATGACAGTACATGTACCCTCCAGAGAGGCAAATAAACAATGTAACTCTTTGGTAAATAAATTCCTGTAGAACTCTTAGAAATGATTTACTGATTAATTGAATCAATCCATCAACCTTCTGTGATGGCATCAATTTGCAGTCCTTTCAGTATTGCCTTCTTTTTTTTTTTTTTTTTCCATAGGCACTGCTTTAAATGACCTTAAAATATAGGTTATTGTATGTCTTTATGAAGTGATCATGAGTGAATTGGTTATTTTAATGAGACACAATTGACTGGATAGGCACGTGCTTAAGTTAGCTATATCACTTTATAATTATACTCCTTTTTTTTTCTTTTTTTGCCTAGCTCCTTCTTCTGATATTGTTTGGCATCTATTTTTTTTTATTAATCAAATTTTAACAGTAAGGTGGAAATGTGACATAATTTTCCCCCTTTCTTTATATTGCAGGGGTCTCATTTACTTTGTTTAAAATATAAACTCTTTTTAGAAAGCAGTGTTTAGTTAAGGTGGTCAACATGGCACCATTTTTGTACATGCAATAAACATCAAAAATCATAGTTATTATAAAAATAGTGTCTATCTGAAAAAAGGCTTTAAATGTCTTCAGAAAATGTGTAGGGAGAAACTGCATAGAAGAGAGGAGAGACTGTATGAATGATTTTGTATGACTGAGAGAAATGAGGAGCCAACATTTAGCACAAATGTATATAGATGCATGAATACTGAGAATGTTGTGTAAATTAACTCAACTGCACCTGCATATATGTTCTCCTATGAAATGCTCACATGTGCTGAAACCATTCATCCAAATCCTTGAAAATGGAAAACAAAATCTGAGAAAAATTTGGAGTGACTGAAAGAGGAGTCTGACTCAGTCAGCAAGTTCTCAAACACGTTTTATATGAATTTCCTTCTATATCACCTGTGTCTTTTGTAACCTGAGATATTTATGACTCTTTTTGTACTCATCGAACTATAGATTTAGCAAATGTAATTGTACACTTGAAAATGATTCCTACTAGGGCTAGCCAAATCTCATGACCACTGTAACGTTGTCAACCTTTAAATTCTATTAAGTGTCTGACAATATCTGGGGGGTTTAGAGGATTTATGTAACCTTTATGCTTCATGTTCTTCCAGCTTTGCACATATACACAATTAGACCACCCCCCATTAGGGTGAATGCTGTCATTATATGAGAAGTGTGTATGAAACAGAGCATGTGAAAAATAGCAATCCATAAATTAAGTAGGGCTTATGGGGAAGTATTGAGGCACAGCAGGATAGAGAAAATGGGAGAAAGAATGGTGACATGGGAAAAGAAAGGAACTATATGAAACCAGTGATTCTGGAAAATGTCTGCAATACAGAAGACTATTGAAGAGCACAAGCTGAATATAAACATGCTCCTTCACGTTTAGCTCCAGATAATTTATCTACCTGAAGGACAAAGGACAGTCCTAGAAAGAAGCTTGGTAAAAGGTAGTAGTAAAAATCCTCTTCTGATGGTGAATGTAGAAGTCTGTTTTTCTGTTTAGGAGAATTAGGAGAATTAATTTTGAATCAGAGGTGAGCACATACTTTTTTTTTTTTTTTTTCTTTCCTTTTTTTAATGATCCACTTGGGCAGTGGTGATCCTATTAATCCCAAATAATAATTTCAAGGCATTTCAAAGTCCTGAGAACTACGTCTTACTCTCAACAGAGAACAGAAAAGATACTTTTTGACTGGATCTGATGAAAAAACTCTTTTGTAACATCAACAGACTTTGGGTGAGAATCATAAAAGGCAGATTTTTCAGTTGGCTTCAGAGACAGACAACTAATGAGATTTCTCAAAGGAGAGTGTGTTTTGGAGAGACTTCTCTTTTGTGCATGTGGAGAGAGATGTAAGGAATAAGATGTATGATGCTAGTTAATATTAGGTACAATATTTTTCTTTCTATCCCACTTTGCTATGTCCAGGTCACAACTCTCCATGGCTGCTATTGCCTCTCTTGGTAAAAATCTGCATAGAGGGACAGGAGACCAAAGAGAGCGGACTCCTCCAGTCCGTGACTGGCGATGAAGCTCACTACAGAATACAAGAAGAAAAGGTCTTTTACCAACTCATTCTCTGTTGTGCCACTTCTGTATGTGAATGAATCACTGCAGTCTTAAGAGCAGTTTCTTTCACGTGTGGTAATTACATTTAATATTGCACATAGCTTAGGGTGGGTTGATTAGCATAACATTATCTGATCTACATTTTTTTTCTCAAAGGAATGCTGAACACAGTGGTGCCTGCAGCATTTCTATGTATTGGTACTTTAATAAAATCTGGCTCATCTTTAGTGTCTTTCTCAATTCCCCATACACTATGTAGGACCTAGATTTACATCAGCTAGGATACAAACTCTAAGTTTATCAATTTCCTCTTGACTTAGGTTGAAGAGACCCATCAGAAGAAGAAAGACACGTACAGACAGCCTACACAAGGCGTTTCCAACCTTGTTAGAAAAATTCACATCCTCTGATTAATTATGTTTAAAAAGAAAACAAAGAACTGGAAATAAAAATGTTACCAGCCTGAAGATTCATGCTGGATGAAACTTTGTTTTGCCTTGAAAAGCCTGCAGTATTGGACAGTGAGTTATTGTTAATGTGCTCAAACATCAACGGAGTGCAAATGATTAACACCTTCAGGCCTTGAATTATTATCTACTTCTATCTGGATACATCCAGGAACCAACACCTGTTCTGCTGCCCTTTTCCAGAATGCTGTTCAACAGCTGAATACTGCAAGTAGTACTTTAATTAAGCAAGCGGGGCACAAGCCTTATCTCCTCACCTGGCTGAAAAGTATCACTGGCACTACTGTTATGACATAAAAAAACCCCAACAGCAATAACTAATGAATGCTCTTACTATGGACAAGCCTTGGGAGAGCACAACCAAATATCTTCAAATGCAAACAGTTCTGCTCTGCCATTATTAAATGACCTCAGGCAAGGCATCAATACATATGAGCACTGTAAAGAGAGTGCTTGAGACCGGATTTCGTGATTTCAGTGTTGGCACAATGAACAACTTTAAAGAAAATGAATGCAGTGGAAATATCCGTGTTATATAGCTCTCCCTTAACAAGGATTACTTACGCAATACATAACACTGTTGGCAACTGTAAACCTATCATAGACTTAAAATTCCTGATGCGTGGGCAAAAAACAGATGATTTCTAAATGAAGAGTCTATTGCAGTCAGCCTGGTAAAAGAAACCTTTTAGTGTCAGTGATAATGAAAATATGTGCTACCTATGACTGAATTAAAATGAAGTCGTGACCTGGCAATTTCTATTCAATGCTGTCACATCCATGCACTGCACAGATCAGGATTGTCATCATGTAAATGTAATAGGATTATTTATCCTGCTTTGTTGCTCAGCTGGGAACAGTAATTCTAAGTTTCCTACAAGTTGTGAATAGCAGCAGGGGGCCATGAATAGCTTGGAAACCTATATTTTTCCATTTATTTTTTAAATGCAAATTACACTAGTCAAAAAAATCACTTTTGTTAAAAATACATTCAGAATTAACAAATGCAAAAAGAAAAGAAAAAAAGACACATTTGGATTGTATCTCTTGCCTTCTGAATATTTAAGTTTATAACAAAAGCCAGCCTAGAAAAATAACATTCTTTACTGGATTTTGAGGAGGATACAGCTGTACAAATCAAAAATGGCATCCAGATATTCTCACACTACTGTGCTCTGAACTGCTTTCAGAAGAGATCTGTCCTCTAACCATTTATTTAGTAGTCAACAGTCCTAAGTTCTTTATAATGGTGGTGCTCTAACTGCAACACAAGCAGGGTTATGAATACCAACTTTATATATGTGTGTATATATCAAGATATATATACAGTGTGCATGTGAATGTGTGTATATCTATTCTATATGTATTATATGAATGCACATTTATCATTGTATTACTTCATAGTTATATGTGCTTCCTATTTCCTAAGCACTGTACAAACATTGAGAATTCAAACCTCACGAAAAGCTGGTGAGGTGTATATTGTCCCCATTTTATAGGTGGGGAGACTAAGGAACAGAGAAATTAAGGCCAAACTTTTGTAAATTAGTTAGACCTAAAAGCTATGTATAGACACTTCAGTAAATCGTCTGACTTCTAATATTATTAAATACCAGTAGAGGCCATTTCGAGAGAAAACACAAAAAGTATGAAAAAACCCTTGAAAACCGGATCACTGCTTAAGTGCCTAAACTGTTTCCTTTTTATTCTATAAAATAATTTTATAGAAATATCTTTTGGATCAAAATTTATACAGGGAAGGCTGAAATACCCTGGTATGACATTTTTGTTACATTTAAACCTTTACATGATGTTTAATATTATACATCTGTTATATTTAATGTAACATAAAAGTAGAAACTTTTTAGGTTGTGGAAAATTTCAGCCTAGCACTTGGAGTTGCGTGATTTTCCAGGAGCGATAAAGCAGCTCTGCCAAGAATCAACAGAGACATCTCATTTCAGGTTTTAAAATTTGAATTTGGGATCCAAATCAGCCAAGAATGCTTTACTGGATGAGGCTAAAATGACTTGCCTGATTCATGTAGGAAATCATTAGCAGGATTTGGGCCTGGAATCCCTGGCTGTACGCACAAGCCATTTCCTGGACTATGCAGCCTCTAACGCTATTTTTTTCCTGTGTGTTATATATACACACATACACACACACACACACGTATATATAAATATATAGATTAAATCTCACTGAATAAATGTAACGATAGATCCTGAACACATCCCCTATCTTATTTTCTGTGGTGAATGCCTGTTCCTCTGTCATTGTCCAGAGTTCCTGTCTGTGACACATTACATCCATGCAAACACAGCAAAGGGCATTGGTTTGGGTAGGGATGGATACGTGGAGTTAGCGCACAGGTCGTGGGAACTCAGAAGCTGCAGGGACATGAAGGCTGGGTGAGCAAGGAAAAGCGCTTTCCAAGCGCTAAATCTCCCTCTCGCCCTCAAATTTAATCACCTAAGGTATGATAGGTGCGTGCGCCTGGGCTGCTGCTGAGCAAAGAAACAGTGATGATCTGAGTTCCTGAAAAGCCTGAGCAAAATCTTTTCTCCTCCTAACGAAAGCCACCTAAGTACTTGAAAATACAGATCAAATTTAGAACAAAACATATGTTCCTAGGATTTCAGAGTATTTCATATACACATTGACCTACTAGCAAAATTCCCAAAGGCATCGTGTTGCCAACTACATAACAGCACAGTTTTTTTTTTTTTTTTTTCAGCCACAATAATACAGGAAGATAAAATACACATTCTAACACACAACAGATCCCCCAAGTATACCACAAAAAGGTCTCCAATATTTCATCAACTCAACTAGTCCCTCCCTGCCCTACCCCAACCAAAATGAAAAATAAAACGTGTACTTCCCTTATGGTGCAATTAGAAAAAAAATGCTCACTTACAGAGAATTTTCAGTTGAAATTAGATATAAAAGAGTAAACATAGCTAGTACATATTCAGTTGGCCTTTGTCAATAGAAATCTGCAGATGTCTCTGTAGTTAGTAAAAGACATTTAGAGATAGCTATAAAAGCACCTACAGTGCGATAAATAAAAACAGCGGGACTGAGAAGCACTGTTTCTGCTGCTTTTTTCCAATAGGTTCAATTATTAGTTTACGTTACCCCTTTCCCCACCCCGGCCCCCAAAAGATCTAATTTCTTTTTCTTGTTCTCATTATAATCCGCTTGTATCTTGACCACTGTGGAGCCTCAAAAGTAAAGCACTTTTCTGACAGCTGGCAGTTTTCTACTCAGTCGCTCCGGAGCCGAGGAGCAACAGAGCCTTATTCCCTGACATGGAAACAAAACAGAACAAAACAGATAAAACCACTGACTTAGAAATTGTTCGGAATTAACAGCAGCATGTTGAGCCTAAAGGACGTTGCTTCAGAAGGGTTGCACCGAGTTTCTCCGGGGTGCAACGCAGTGGGGTTAAGGCAAGTATGAGCTGTACAGCCTTCAGGGCAAACAACGTGCTGTCCAGTGACTTCCATCCAAGGTCATCCTGGCGTTTTTAGCATTATGTTGGCTAAGGAGACTCGATGTGGCCAGGAGGGCGAAGGGACTGCGAGAGGTCCCAATGGGGTGGGTTCATGTCTTAATCGAGATGCGCAGGAGTGGTGGTGGCCAGGCCAAGGAAGAGCCAGGAGATGGCACCAGGGTCGCTGCTCTGACCCTCCGGTGCCTGGTTGGGGAGGGCTGGGAGGCAGGAGGTCCAAGGTGCCAGTGCTGGGCATCTCCCTCTCTACCTGGGAGAAAGAGGGGCTCAACGTGCCCCTTGTCTTTTGTCTCACTGTTCAAACAGCCTTTTTTTTTTTTTTTTTTTTTTTTTTTTAATTAGCACAAAAACTGGATTTTTTTGCTCTTTGTAGAACCTAGGGGGCCATCCTGAAACAGTTTCTTAGTCAGGTCCTCCAGCCCCTGTTGAGCAGTCCCCATGTTTACTTTGACCTATGAGAGAAAGGAAAAGAAAGATATTTTTAATCCACGAGAGACACAGCAGATCACCACCCTGCAGCTCCTGTGCCCCTCTGCAAGCAGGTCTGCAAGCTCTGTAAGCAGCCGACTGTGTCGCACACAGGTGGGATGAGGCCGGCAGAGAGGAAGTGGTATTTGCTCAGGTGATCTTTTGACTAGTTTTGGAACATCATCAAAGAAGTCGGGTTAGGTTTTCCAAGCCATTTTAGGTAGGAATAATATTTAAGTATATAGTTTTGTCAGATTGTTGACCTTTCTAGCTGGAAGATGACCTGAACAATAATAATCGATCAAGGATGAAGCATTTTTTATGAAAACAAGTGACCCCAGGCAGAACTGAAAGGCTGAATAACGGGTGCAAGGGTAGGTCACCCCAAGGCTCACTCTCCAAGCAGTGTGCAGGTGTGAGTGCCACAGTGTCTGTAAAGGTAACAAGTGCCGTGGTTAAACTTGCATTTTTTAACTCTGCTTTCACAGTCTGAAACAGACAAGTCTTTTGCTCGTTGCTAGATAGGATTTAACTGGTGGTTTATTCAAATGAAGTGTTGCCCCTCACTGTGTCTGAATTCCACGAACACCAGTCTTGGGAACTCCAACTCAAGCAAACATCATCACAGCAGATTTTTTTATGGCATGGACATGCTGAGTGTTGTGGTGGATATACATTAGCTCCTTTTTTTGTGTCCTGCTTATTTTTCTTCAAGTGAATCGTAAAGAAGGTGCCTTCAGTTTAGTGTGTATGAAGGCATCTGGACACATACCTACAACTTTAGATTAGGAGACCAACATGCTGCAGATGTAAATACATCAAAATACAACAGGAGAGATGGATGGGAAATGGTACTAGGGCAAATGCACAAAGAAACAAACAAACAAAACAACAAAAACCCTCACCCAATTATTCCCTTCAATATTTGGAGGAAATTAGAATCCCTAGTAAAGTAACTACCCTCTAATGAAAAAGTAATGCCTACAAATAGTTTTGTGTAGCATGAACATACATAAACAAGCATATATATAGGTGAATATTTAAGTGTTTGAGCATGTAAGTGTGTATGTATTTGTATAATATATACATAATATGTATATATAATGCATGAACCCTCAGACTTCACAGAGTATAAGACAAGCAAGCTTCAGTTCAGGGCTGAACTACTCTTGAACAATTTCTCTGGTGCATTAGACATCAGTATCAGACATGCAAACTTTTCTTTTTTTCTTCACTACTTTTTTTTGAATAAATGAGTTTATTGTGAAAAACGAAAAGAAAAATCTCTCTCCCATCCCTCCGTCCTGCTGTTTTTAGAGCAGTGTTCATGCAGTGCAGTCTTGTTACACCACTATAACTGTGTTTTTTTTTTCACGTGCAGCAAAATCAGTGCCATAGTACAGCTCTTAGTGTTTAGTCACCTTCCTTGGTCACCTCCCGAGAGGTGTCTGGACAATTGACTTCCACCATCTTACTGTGTTCTCGCCCCACTGTCTGGAAATGAGCACTGGCATCTTCCACGCAGGATGCCAACAAGCTGCTGTTCTGGACATCAGCCGTGGCTCGCTGCGAGGAGGTGCACGAGCAGCAGTTCTCTCCCCTTCTGCCTAGAAAGCGTATTCGTTTTGAAGGGACTGTCTAGGCTTCTTGGCTTGCACGGCACAGAGCACGCTGTTGGCACTTCAATAACAAAAATAGTCATTTATGTCTCGGGTACATAAAAGTCACGATAATCCCCCCTTCTCCATCCCCAAACCAATGTTTTATTTACATGATATTTTTAGATTGAATATATTTCGCTCCTTAAAAATAAGATGTTTTAAATTAAATGTGAAATTGGAACAGTTAATGAGAAGGAGAGCTGTCACAGAAATTCAAAGCCTAAAACATAGAGAAAAGAAACAAATTAAGTCTGATTCTAGTAATTCTATTTATTTAAGGAAATAGTAACCAGAGAGTCATCTCGTTTCATTACCTATAGGCAATGCTTCCTTCTTCATAAATCAGTTTAAGTATCAAGCATCTTTCAATAATTCTTTTTTTCCTGAAGTATATAATTGCACACCTAAGTTTGCAGGTTCACCATAGCTTTCAAATTAACAATATGAAGTGCTAACTTTAGCACATAAGTAAAAACGGGTTGCAACACTGTGCTGGGGGTTAGTAAGACCTGGCATTACTTTAGGATAACAATTAATCTGTGTATGTGTAACACAGCTAAAGATGATTTTTACTTCCCTGGATATAAATTAGTTTTGATGAAATAAAAGTTTGTGTTGATGAAATTCTTTCACTAGGATTTATCGACTATCTCAATTCATCTCTGCAAACAGGATGTCAGTGCTGGCTGAGAGCTACCACAGACCTCTACACATCCCCTGCCATGGATTCAAAGAAGTATTATAACAGCTGGTAAATCTGTGGAAGTAGTTATGTGGATATAGTTATAGCCCGGACACCTGTGACAGTATGGCAATGGATCTAATAAAGCAGCCAGTGTTTTCTAGTTTCTCCTTTACCTTTCTATGTTAAATGATTCCTATCATTTAATCACCCTCCAGGGATGCTGAGCAGGTGACACTGGCCAGAGTGTAATGTTAAGTCCCTTATTTATTTATTTATTTGTTTGTTTGTTTGATTGATTGTTTATTTATTTATCTCCTTTAGTACCCTGAAGGCTAACGCTGATGTCCTTTGGTGGACAAGATCTGTGGGGAACTAAACCTTTCCTCCCAACAAATAAAGCTTTAAAGAACTAAGTATAGCCTGCTATTACAGTATCGGTGTGTTGTGACTTCCAGTACATATTATTGCAGTAAACACGGCTACAAGCAGATCAAACCATGGCTTGATTAATTTGACATTCAGGTTTGTTGCTCTGCTCTCTAATGGTCTGCCTAAGTCTACAGAGCAACTGCAGTGTGAATACATATTCAAGTGTTCCTAATGTGCTTCATCTGCAAATAATATATAAAAGGCATTCTTAAATGCTGAATAATTACTAAATGCCTGTTAAGCGCAGACTGTAGCCATTCTAGAGAACCCTGTCAAATACTGTACAGTCACAGGGAACATGACATGCCTCTGTTTGACTGTTGCTGGGACGTGATTATACTTTTGTGGCTGATAGGACATAATGTCAATTTGCATACTGATTCTTGTCTCCAGCCAAGATGGCAAAATCACCTATACTCTTGTGAGAAAGCAGCAGTGAAATAAGGCAGAATCAGTTTACGTGGATTCATCGTGTATCCCTCCATCTCAGCTACAAGCTTAAAAATACTGCCTTCTCCTTCCCATAGCTCTAGTGTTCTTTCCAGGCAGTGTGAGGAGGCTCAGTAAATGCAATCTGCTGCTCTGGAAAAAACACTGGGAGCGTAAAGAGAACGCGGTAATATCTCAGCCAGAGGGCCCCATATGTTGATGACAAGGTATAGTATACTGGGAAAGAAATAGGATTAGAATTGTTCTAAGTACTTATGAGGCACACGTAATACAAGGAAGGAAGTAACATTTTCTAAATGTGCCAAAAGTACAGGTGAAAAATCTTTGCTTGAGCACAGACAGGCGGGAAGCTAGAGTTAAAACAGCATTGGAAATATGCGCTATTGTAATTGGAGATTATTAAAAGGCTCCTAGCAGCCCTCCCAAAGGGCCTGATCTTAAGCATTACCACAGAATCGATCGTTCCACTGATAAATGGGTAAATGCCAGTTCTATGCAAAAATTCACTAATCTGTTAGCAGATTTTCTTCCAGCTATCAGAAGAAATGCAATTATATTCAAGGATGAATAGAGAGTATGTTGGATGGATGTTATTTGCCTGTATTTAGTTCTTTTCCTCAAAATAAATATTCAGAAGAGAAACAAAGGAAAAAAGTAAATATCATCCCCTTGTGAACTATCACATGCCGTACTTGTGCCATGTAGGCCAGTGAAGCCCAGGAAAAAGCAATTCAAAAGGCTGCAGAAGTGAATAAGATTTATGTGGGGAGTCAGGACTGCTCTGAACTGCACCTGGCAGGCACACAAGAAATACTGGGAGATCATTATTTCTGGGCCCATTTTGTGGCTGGGTATGGGCTCCAGCTGTGGGCATGGACTGAGATCTGGTTTTCTCGTTCAATTCCCAAATATGTCAGGCTGCATTTCTAGAGAGTGGATGGAGTTGTCACTCTTACAGGTAAAATACAATACAATCTTCTATTCAAACAGTACTAAAAGTGATATGTTATTATAATTTTTTAAAATGTGAAGAACTGCAAATGAAACAGGTACCTCACTGAATACATGTGTTGGTGTGATGAATGCTAAATGCATCTACTGAATGTATCAGGTTGCTGAACTTTTGATAAGTCTTAATAAAACCACTTTTATACATCCAAGTGTTGGTCAGATCTGACTAGTTTTTACTAAAGCAAATTATCCTCGTCTTTGAGCAGAACCTGCATGAATGAAAATGGAGTAAAATCAGGTGAGAGCTCAGTGTTATTTAAACAGCTGTGACACACTGTATCCTGCCTTAAGAAATCATTATCATGCAACAGAAGGGTAATGTTGCTGCTTAAGTATAGCTTGAATTCAGTCTGTCAAAAAGGCTTCTGCCTATTCTGAATTTTTAAGTCACATCATCCTTCAGCTTAATGATCCTTTAATATCAGCCTGGCACTCTGCAGAATATCTCAGAAGTTAAGTACTTACATATACATGGGCTGTAGCTGTAAATGCGATGTCTTCTGTGGGCCTTGATAGCCGTAAGAGTCAAATCCACCTATAAAATCAACTGAAGAGGGGGAGAAATAGCTTTCATTAGCACCTTTTTTCAGAAGAGATAGGCACTATCATTCAAGAGCCACCCAACACACAGATTATTTTTGATGGACCCCTTAATAATCTCTTAAAATTAGACCATCTAATTTTAGAGGTGCAAAAAAGGGTCGAAATGAAAAAAAAAAAAAAAAGCCTCCAGAGTAACAATTTTAAATTAATCACAGGAGGACAATAAGGCATTTATAAAAGCCGTCTGTCTGTCAGATAGAGCTACACATTGCGCTCTTTCAGCTTGACCACCTTGCACAAAGCGATGCTCTATTCGGATATTGCAAATGCTGCAAAGTGTTTATTTATTGGCACGAATGCATTGCTTCTGCCTGCGATTACCGTGTCAGGCTTGCTGACACACTGTGGTGCAGAGATGTAGGGGAGAAAGCACATTGATCCTCCTCAGTTTGAGAGACAGAGGTTTCTCTGATTCCCTGCTCTGACATTTGGGTTGAAATGCACAAGCAGAGGGCTGGAGCAATTTATCTGAGCATCAGAGCTGAGACTTCACAGATCTAAGGAAAGCAGCATTTCTCTCAAGACACTGGAGGTCTGTAGGAAAGTTGGAGGGGGATGTTATTAATTCACACCACTGCCAGTTCCCAGTGGTCTTCTCATGTTTATTTTAAGCAATTTCCAAGGTGATTCAATCTCCTCTGAGCCCGAGACCCCTACTTTTCTGCTGAAGCACATTCTTTGCACTGATAAAAGTCTGCCCTTTGCTTCCTTTGCACCAGGACCCAGGTACTGGCTTCGGGGGGTTATTTGTGGGCAACTCTCATCCCTGAAATGCTGTCTCTTACATACCAGATGTGAATTAAACTTTACTGCAAGAGAAAAAAGGCAAGGAGTTCAGATACGGACATGCCTTCTTCACAAGTCTGGGCACTTCTACTATGAGACCAGCTACGTGTACATCAAAAGTGAAAAAAAAGAAAGTAAAAAAAAAAAGAATAAAAAACCTCTGGTATCAGATAATTTTTTATGGATCTAACCTTCACACAAAAATTCATGAAACTTTAATTTACAGGCCTTGATTTAAGAACTTTCACAGTGGATGGAGTCCTTACTATTTGCATTTATGAGATGATGCTAAGCTAGCTCTCAGCGTGCAGCACACTGAGCAGGGCCTTCAGAGGTGGTCCAGGAGTGCTAAAAAAACAAATTCTTGTGCCCCTGTGTCTATCATTTATTTTGCAAGCAAATAGCTGCCAGAACACTAGCCTGGACAGCTGGGATATGTCCCCATTGCTAACGTGCTCATGTTGAAACTGCCCTCTGCCTTCTTCCCTGGCCACAGGGGAAGGAAATTTTCCTAAGGAAATCGTTTACTCTATCCTGGGCTCTGTGTCAGTATTAAAAATACCTGTATCCCAGCATGATGTTTTACTAAATTAATCCCTGACATATCTAATGAAGGAGTTCCTATAGTATATCTGTGTTGCCTCTCCCTGTGCCTAACTTACTAATGTCTAATTTAAATTTAATTTCCTGCAAATTAACTACTTCTCTACTTTTTCATCCTTTATCCCCATGGACATGAAGACAAATGAGCCTTTTTTCT
>VZSV01000023.1:2883366-2947139 GCA_013398735.1 Nothocercus julius | reverse complement strand
TATATATATATATATATATATAGTCTCTTCTCTATCACTCTTGATGTTAAATAAATTAATGAACAGCGTTATTTCACTACTAGGATCCCACTGGGATCCCATTTGAAATGTCATCTCAGCTGGTTGGTACCTAAATTTTATATACAGTTCTGAAACAACTAATGATGATTTTATTTGGTTTTCCTACCCTGACCTGCTTAGAAAAATTTCTTAGGATCAAAATCCTGCTAAAATCAGGATAAATCCCATTTACTTCTTCCTACTTATTCACCACCTGTAATCATCAGAACATCTTTATGACAACATAATCATGTCATTGGAAGCATATTAAGCTTATAAGCTGAAGTGAAGAATTCCTTTTGGATTGTTGCTGAATGAAGAGCTAGGCTGGGAGGATGTGAAAAAAAGTCTTATTCAAATGCAAATATCACAGCAAAAAGAATGGAAAGGTCTTGCTTTAACTAAGGCTTGTTGGATTTTGCCCAATTTTCCATTTTTTTTTCCCTACTCCTGACCTCTGCCACCACAAGTCCGAAAGTAAGTGCGTTGGACTGAGTTCTCAGCACGTGCCAAGTTTTGCCACTTTATGGAGCTTATCAGAATATTTGTCTTGCTTTGCATTTTTTGTGAGCTTCCCAAGAGCCTTCAGGCAAGCAGTAAATCATTATTACGAGTTCGTGGGCGTGCATCCTCTGTGTGGCAGACATAGAGTGGAATGTCTTAAGGCTGTTTTTAGGGTCATCTTAAAAAAAAAAGCTAATGTAATATATTAATAAAAAGATTTCTGGAAGTGAAAAGAGTTTGTAGGCACATGAGGAGGATGGGTGCCTGTGTTTTCTGTAGGCACTGTGTCTTTGCTCTGTTGCACAAAGTAAACACAAAGTGTTAACAAGCCAGATTGTAAAGTGACATACAGGACAGGCTTGTAGACACATTTCTGCTTTAAGCTGACAGTAGAAGATCCCACATACATAACCTGATGATGGCAGGGCAGAGGATATTATTGTGACCTTGTTAAAAACATATAGTGGCTTCTTACACACAACAACAAACTTTGCAAGGTAGGCAAAGGAAAAGGTAGATAATAGAGTGGGAAATCCAATGCAAAAGGATTTCAGCATTTTCTCTGCAGCAAGTTTTCCTTTTCCTCATGGTGGCAATTTCTCAGTTAGCACTGCAAAGGCTATGGTGCCCAGACTCTGTTAAAAGCTCCCTGTGGACTCTGAGCCAGTTTCTTAAAGCATGCAAAATGCTGCCCTTTCTGAAGGCATTTTATCCTGGCTGTGCCTGAAAGGTCACTAAAAGTGTCATAGAACTGATATGTTCCTGGCAGCAGTAACATGAGATGAATAATATAAGGCTTATTAGAGGAAGGGCTACAGATGCTTTCATTCTTAACCTTATCCATCAAACATATTTTTTGACTACAATATTTTATGTTCATCTTCCATGTCACTGTTATCAGAAGTGCCTCTTTTGTCATGTTTTGCCTTAGTAAAAGCACACGTACATATGTAAACAAATACAGAATGTTGTTCATTTGAAATATTGGCTGCTGAGATGCTTATTTCTCTAGCTGGACTGCCTTAAACACGATAACAGCTGTGCTGTTTATATGTAAAAAGTGCTATAAGAAATTCAGCCTGGGTGTTTTCTTTCTTTGCTGGTGTTAAGGGGATTATTACGCATTTGACAGTGGTTACCACTGTATCATAAACATTTTTTGAGACATATGGTTCCAAATAGGGAAATATTTTCTATTGCTAAGTACCCACAGGGATGTGGTGTTTTAGCCTCTGTTCACAGTCACATTCCTGCTGTCCCCAGTGTATATCAAGACAGGATGAGAGGCATAAATGTGTGTTTCACTTCTGATTTCTGGAAGCTATGGAGTATAAAGGGACAGAGATACACTTGCACAAAAGAAGATCCCATTAGCATGGATGTGCATATGGGAGCAGGGACTCTACAAAGCTAACAGCAAGAAGCAGTAAAACTCAAACCCACAGATGGACAAAGAGAAAAGAAAGAGTGTGGAATGAAAGTAACAACAATATTCTCATGTAGAAAGCAAAAGGAAAGATTTTGAAAAGAAATCAGAAGACTGTCTGCTATTCTCCTCACAGAAAGTTTTCTCTGTAAAATACAAATACAGAAGAATAAATATTAAGGTCCTAAGCTAATATATAATTTTATAGCTTCAGTTACTTCATTGAAGCAGTGATAATTTATATTAGTTTAGGATCTGACCCAAAGAGTCATTTAGGGCATATGGGTATAGGAATATGACAGACATTATGGCTTTCCTTACACTTTAGCAGGCATGCAAAAATCAGGGTAGACTAGATATGAAATAATTTAGAATTTAGGAAACAGGAGGAGAAAAGTGGCTTTAACTGTAATGAAAGTGAAAAGGTTGGAAAATAGCCATGTATATGGCCAGTCTGTGACCTCCAGCATGGATGGCTTCTTATCTGCTTTCAGACCTTTTTTAGTCCCTTTGCTGTTATTGTTTGTCTTCCCGACTCCCCCTTGCCTGCCCTTGATGCACAAGGCCATACCTCTCACTGCAGTGAATATATTGCCAACACTCAACCCTGGCTTCACCACAACAGCCGCTTCCTGCCGAACAGCTCCTTCATTAAAAGCAAAAATGCCTTTGGTAGTAATTCAGTAACCTGAGTTCCCCTATCACTGATTCCTCATCTCTTCCTTCAATTCTTCCATCTCCCTGAAGAAACAGCCTGACCCCTCCAGCTCTATTAGTTGCATCTAAGAATCTCCAGTCACCTCCTAGCGCGCTCCGCTCCTCCTACACCCACTTCTTTTTTTGCACATAATTTTTTCCCATCTCCTGTAAGATCGAACTCGTAATACAGTCCTTCTTTCCTCAGCCTGCCAGTCTGAGAACATCCCTTCCCCCTGTTTGGTTCTTTTCCCCTTCTCTCTCTTCATGACCACAGTTTTCTCTTGTAAAACCTCCACTTTGCATGGTGACTCTAACCCCAGACTTCATCTCACAGGAACACAATCTCTCCTGATTCTTCTTGTGCATTCTCCTCCCAGTAAATCCTTCTTAAAAAACAAACAAACAAACACCCCTACAACCCAACCTTTATCCCTGCTTGTCCCACTTCCTTTTTCTTTCCTGACAGCTTAAAACACTTTTGGGAGCTACTTTCCTTCATTTCCATAGAGCATTTTCTCCTTCTCGTGTTTTGACTTTCACACTTAGCTAGAACTGTAGTCTGATTGCCCCTTCTATCCAAATCTGAGTACTGGCAGTTCAGTGCCCATAAGAAATGGTGCTTTCAAGTTTTTACACTGTTTGACATCTTGGTAGGCCATAAGTACATTTATGAGTCTGAAGAACTAAAATGTTATTAAAGATTTATGATTACACATAGTCAAGATTTAATAAGTGCTGGTGAACAGGGGAGCATGTGTGCATGTGCACATGGATGTTTTCTGCACATGCACTTCATAGCCAAATGTATTTCCCATGTGATATTGCAGACAGAGAATATCTGGTGCACATGTGACACATCTGACCTCTGCGGAATTAAACTTACTGCACACTGGCTGAGGAAACCAAAGATTTGGTCCCTCTGGACTTGGGTCTCAAAACTGCAGTGATTAAACTTCCCTGCCACATCCAGGCACTCTATTGCACACACAGCTGGGAGAGGGGAGAAAGAGCAAGCAAACCACGGCTAATAATTTCACTGAAGGGACTCTTGCTGTAGAAGTGAATAGTTGAGGCAAGAGAGAGTTGTGCTCTGATGCTGATAATTGGAAATAACCAGCTAAATTCAGGAAAAAAAAAGAAAGAGAAGGGAAATAAAATTAGGCTTGGTTTTATTAACTTTGGAAAAGACATACTTGGAAATATCAATTAAATACAATTTGGAAGAAAACTATAGAAGAACATATGGGGCATTCATGCTCCTGCAACTTTGCCAGTATCCCATCACCTGCTCGCTGTCTGGTGAAGAACTTCCAAACCCCTCATCGCTTTAGCTTTCACAGGCTGTGAGCATGGCCTGGTGGCAATAAGGCAATATAGCACACAAGAGGTGTGTTGCATGAATACAATCTCAGTAAAGTTTTTTTACAATGATAGTCAAATGTTATTGGTCTTTGAGTTGAATATACAGCAATTTAGACTCACAAAACAGGATAGAGCCATGTACTACCAAGCAGGGAGAAGGAGAGTATCTGTCTATAAAAATGTCTATGACCCTAAGGATGGGAAAAAGAAGGAGTCTTAAAGGGGTTAGGCTTGGACACATGTTCCACTTTTTGCAGCATAGTATGTACTGCATTTCTACCAAACAGCCACTGACTGTCTCTTAGCTCACTGTACCTGTGAGATGAAACTATAACCTCAGCTTTTTTAATTGCAATTTCCTGACATTTCTGAGCCTTATAAGGTCCTCAAGAATAGCAAGAGAACACAAATTTGTGTTTATTCACTCAAGTTCTGTAGCACTGACATTGTCGCAGTGACGTTTATTTTCATAATAGCCAAGGATTCTCTCACTTTCTCTATCACTGGGGCTTTTTGTCCAGATTCTTCTCCTACCATGTTCCTTGGATAAGGCATCCTTATCCATGCCTTCTGGATAAGGGCCTACAGGGTCTTCTGTTTCTGATTCTGTTGATGCCTGACTTGAAGGGATGATCCCTAAATCATCCCTTTTGAGACAAGACGCAGCATTTGGAAGATATGTGGGCTGCAGACATCTGATAAGTGCCACTTGGTGGCACCACCTGTCTAGAGATACTGTCAGGGGTTTTGGCCTGCTTTGCCCGTTGAGTAGGACCAAGTGGGGATGCACACACTGAATGCAAGAGGAGCTAAGATCACGGTTGTACTCAGCAAAAGATACCAGCGTGGGAATTAGGGAAGCCAAAAAATATCTCAAATTCACAAACGGAAAGGGGAATGGGTCAAAGGCAGAGGCTCGGGACAGGACATGAGGAAGACCATGCTGCAGAGCAATGCATTACCATGACAGGACTGTGCAAGGACAAGAGTGGTGGGGCAGGAGGCAGGACCCCGGCTGAGCAGAAAGGCACCAAGGTGAAAGCAATCAGGAATAAACAAACAAGGGCTGAGGAGCGGGAGGCTGGAGGCTGAAACAAGGACAGGGATAGAGCAGGTAAGAACAAGAGCCAGGAGCCAGGAGGAAATGACTGGAGCACCAGTGCAGCAGTGAGAAAGGCTGCGCTGTAGCTGTCAAAGCTGCCACTTAGACCTGATAAACACGGCAAACCACCTGTCAAGCTTATAGACTGGGGAATAAGGCTGCGGCGAGGTAGGCTGCTGTTTGACGGCTGCAAGGCTTTGCCAAGCTTATGCAAGCCTGCAGTGGGGCTAGTCCCAGGCTCCATAAAGAGTCATGCAACAGAGCCTGTTAAATACCTACACTCAGCTGCAAGAACATTAACAGTCTGCAGATATATCCTTCTCCTAACCCAGACAGACCTGGGCACTGCTGGTTAATAGCCATTTACTTCCACATTTTTATGCTTGAGTGCATAGCAAAAAATATAGCCCTTAAGTAGTTTTTGATTGACAAACTATCCTAAGAATTAAAGAAAATGTAGGTTAGACTAAATTATCATAGAGCTGATAAAAAGAATTTTTAGGAAAAGGTTGTTCTGAGCTAGTTTATTGCTAGGGGCAAGTGATAAAGAGATGGAAAAAAGAAAAGAGAGAGGAAAAGAAAATGTCTGGGTCAGTGGTCTCTGAGTGTGACCACTACACTAATAAATTATAATAAAAGTCATTAATGGGTGCAACAAGGTGGAGAATTAAGGCCCAAATCTATGAAACTAACAACCCGAGGCTAAAGAATACCCATCTAGATATTTAAAAAGAAAACTAAGAAGGAAAAGAATTTAGTACAAAGTCATGTTCCAGACATCTAGGAAGCTGCTACCAGCTCATGTTGGTTCTCTCAGTGGGGGAGGCAAAAAGGCAGCGAGCAAGGGTGATTTTCAGGGATGCTGAAAAGGGTTAATCACAGAATCCTATAATGCTTAAGGTTGGCAGGGACCTCTAGAGATCATCTAGTCCAACCCCCCTGCACACGCAGGGTCACCTACAGCAGGTGGCTCAGGACGGCGTCCAAGCGGGTTTGGAAGATCTCCAGAGAAGGAGACTCCACAGCCTCTCTGGGCAGCCTGTGCCAGGGCTCTGGCACCCTCACTGGCAAGAAATTCTTTCTTAATGAATGTGGTTGACCGGCAGCATCTTCCATGGCAGACTGGTAGCAAAGACACGCAGAGTAGGCACGTGCACTACTCCTTTTGCCTGGATGTGGGGAGGCAGAGAGAAGCGGAGCTGAGGCAGCCTGGGCAGGCAAGCGGGCCCAGAGTCCGCTGGGGCTGGTGGCCGTCTCTGTCTGTGCTCAGTGTTGGTCGGTGTTGGAGGCAGCCAGTGCATGGGGAGGAAGGTTTCGCCAAAGGTCAGTTCGGTAGGGTTTGCTTCCAAAATCCAGTTTCGAGTTTAGCTCAAAGCAGCCTTCAGTAGATGCCAATCTACATGAGGTCTTTCCACAGAATTAAAGCAAAATATGACAGACAACCTGAACCCTCTTTTCCATTCAATATTCGTTTGCAGAGATTCTCAAATTCTAACACTTCCTCTTCTCTTAAACATGAATTTTATTTATTTTTAAGCCTCCAAACCTTTTGCTGGATGGGAAAGACTGCTTGCTATTCATCTGTGGCAACATTCTGAGAATTTCTTCAATTCATTTGTAGCTTTAGTTGTCAGAACTGTCTCTAGTTTCTACCTCATTTCTGCTACCAATTTGAAAAGAAAAAAAGCAAAGACGGACTTTGTTATATGGACTGGACTTCATTTTGTTCCTCTCCTCAAGCAATTAATTCACGAGAAAACAAGTAATATTTTTAAAATACTGTGGTATGAAATGCATCTTTTTATCTTTTTTTTCTTTTCTTTCCTTTTTCTTTCTTTTTTTTTTTTTTTTTGTAAAAGGTTTGTTAACCATTCATTCCCTTCTCAAATACACAGATCTTTTCCAATTCGTCTTTGATATGCCCTTCTTAAAAAGACCAAACATGGGTGAGGAATAGTTAAAAAACCAATGCAAGGTGGGTGCATCCCTGTGGCTGTTACAATGCATTGATTTTATTAAGCAGTATCCCATTGTGAGGAGCTGCTGGAAAGGAAATGCTGCTTCCTTCAAGCTCTCCGTTATGTTATTTAGACATTTTTTAAACTCGAGCTTGACAATCCCCATGGGAAGTGGTGATGGATGCAAGGGGAGTGGCAAGGAAGGCAGCAAGGAAGAAGGGGAATTAACATAGATGGAACCAGCAATGGCACCTTTTTCCCCCGTGAGATTTTATTTATATATTTTGCCTCGTACCACATTCTTGTCTCCTAGGGATTCCTTGAGTATCAGCTTCATTAGTTACGAAGGCAGCAATCCATAACCAATTTTCTTTTCGTGTCAAGCTTGTTCATGTATAAACCCAACCCTTTTGTTGGCAACATTTGCAATTAATCCCACAAACAAAGGAAATGCAAATCGTACAGTCTACCCCAAGCACCCTTTCTGAGTCAAGGCCCTGACCACTATCTATTATACACTAAAATGAATTGAAATTCCCACTTTGAGTCTAACCTAATTTTCTAGTGATAATAGGCATGGATTCCCAGAAGTACTCTGTGCATCTTGATAGTAACATCCTAATTTCCTTTCCTGGTAAATGTTTTAAATAAGATTTTAGCACCAAAGGAAATTAACCTTTAAATTAATTGTAATTATAAAATGCCATCACTGATTTTGTCTTCAGACTAATTACTTGCTATTATTTAAACAAACTGCACCTCCTCAGAGCTTTAAGTTTGTTTCCCTCTCTGCAGTGCCGAGCCAAATGATCGTGGATAAGGCTGCGGGTTTCTGCCAGGCCCTGTGACACCGAGACTGCTCAGTTCTATTTGCATGTCAAATGTAGCCCGTTATAGTTGTCATATCTCCCTGTCACAGCCTTTCCCCCCTGTGCTTCAGCCCAGTGCTTGGCTGCTCAGACATTTTTGGCTTGTGCTTTCTAGCTAGTGGCTGAGCCTTCTGGGATGCAGGGGGACAATGTTCTGCGCCAGTGAGAATGAGATGCTAAACACCAGCTTCTGTTTTTGTAAAAGGCTCCTTCCAAGACACGACATGACTGGAAATAATGACACGGGAGCCAGCTATTGCTGTTTGTGAAAGGCACAGGCATCTTAGGAAGTTTCCTCAATGTTCTTGGTGGCACTGCAGCTCTTCAAGCCGGGTCTTTCTAGGATGACATATATGAGGCAGTGGCATCGATTTCAAAGGTTTCATTCTCTCGGCGCTCCCATCAGCATCCTGACAGCTGAAGGCATCCCATCTCTCTGCCTTTGGTTTACTTAGTTCACGTAGCAGTCACCCCACTAAATGAAACAAGCAAATGCAAAAGCTTCTAATTTAGCCATGGGCTGTAAATTGGAGCGTGCAGCTGAGTAAAAATGATTTGATAAATTTCAAATGTATCTTCAGCTTTTGTAGTCTCTTCATTGAATGATTCGGGAATGGCCGGTTCAACAGCTGGAGAACAGCTGTGTTTCAAATAGTGGCTTTTATTTGTTCCTAGGCTTGTCTTGCAATGCTTCTTTAGACTGTCTAGGCTCGTTTTAGCGTTAACCAGGCAAATTAGACTAGTGATTCATTCGGCAGGGAGAGAGGTGTCTAACAAAGGGCAAATTGCTCTTTGGAGTTACCTTCCTGTTTCTACTCACTGCAGCAGTAAACTTCCATATAGGGTAAGGAGGGCAGGTGGTAAAATCTGTGGTAGCATGTACAGGGTGAAGACAGGATGATCATTCAGAGCTTTGCAAAAGAGGAACAAATGGTTGGTTCCCCAAAAAAGGATCAAAATGTATACCTAAGGAACTCCTCCCCACAGGATGCTGCATTTGATAAAAGTGTTATTGTTTGTATGCAGGGGGACATGTTCAGGAAGGAAAGCCCAGTTAATGCAACAAGACAGCTTCTGTCTAAGGAAGTCCCTGAGCCTCAAGGTACTAACAGTTTTTTTGGTGTGGGAAGTATCTGTATGCACTCACTGTGTTCTTAGATGCCTGCATGGCAAATATATATCTAAGTAAGCATTAGCTGTTCCTTTCTGTTGGACATAGCATGCTGGGCTAAAAGCGTCTCCCTTCTTCGGTTTTGTTACACAACTGCGGCAGATAACTGTGCATTTGTAAACTACACCTTCCACAGAGCACAGCTGAGGCATCACTGTCCTGCCAGGTGATATCTGCATATTTAATAATGTTTTGAAAAATACTTTGCTTTACTAGGGCACTAAGTCTCCAGAGCTGCATTTAAGCCCAGCCTTGACTAATGAACGGTGGTTTCACTCAGCTTCATCCACCCCCTCAGCCCTAGTTTCTGGTCCATTCCTGCTTCATCACCCTCATCTCAGAATTTACAGCCATATTCACCAGAATAAGGGAAGGGGAAGAAAGAAGCAGAATTAATAGTTGAACATTTGCTTAGCAGTTTCTCTGCCTTTGTTTTAGAGGTTTTAGAGCAGAGATGGAAGCAGAGGTATTGTTTCTCTGTAATGTCTCGCTAAGCAGATTGTGAAGAGCATTTGGCACAGAAATAAAGTGATACCTGAGCACTTCAATAGTACCTTTCATCCCAGCAGCTCAAAGTTATGAAGCAACATGCCTGTGAGTTTGTACTCATCATTATTTCCCATCTTAAATATGGGAAACAGAAATATAGAGAGGCTAAATAACCTGCCCATCAGTGAAAGGAAATGTGTAACAGAGGTAAAAATAAAATCTTTTTCTACCTATCCCATATGCTCGTCAAAATTCACATCTTCAAAAGTAATGAACTTAATATCTTTTAAAAGAAAATCTCTGCCACCACCTGGATACATCCCAGGTCAGGCATAGGACCCCAGGCCAGGTTACTGCTTGGCACTGAGTATATTGCCAGTTGCTGGGCTGCATTGCTCACCAGGAGATATCCACTCTCCAGTATCCTGAAATGTTTTTTACTTTTGAGGGAAAAAGAATGAATCTTGAATGCATACTTTCACAGAGGAGAGTAAAATCATTTTAAAGGATTGCCTAGAGTTTAGTTCTATGTCAGATGTCCTCAAAAGCTGAGCTCAAGAGGATATGCAGAAAAAAAATCTGTTTAACCTGGCTGTAATTTCTTTTGCTCTGCAGCTTACCTGGAAACAATAGCAAGAGAAAGGGAGAAATTGTATCTGCAAGCTGGATCCTGGCTAGTGCAGTGGCAGTGCCTTGTGGTGCTCTAGGAGCAGTCAGACAAATCGTGTTTCTCTGATTATCTTGATGTTGTGTTATGGTTAGTGAATAAAGGTTTTTTTTTTTCTCCTATCTGGGACTGCAAAATAGCCTTCTGAATTAGGGTTTCACTTTGAGACATGTACTAAACTGGTAATTTTTGATAGTAATTTGGGCTGGGGTGCCTCCCTAGTTTGGGCAGTCCCTCTGATAACAATCCAATCCTTTATCCATCAACTGGATCTATAAGGAGAGGGCTGAATTGCCACTTCAGTAACCCAGGTTCCTTTTTTAACTGCCTACAGACAGAAAGCCCTAGGAAGATGTTGCTTTATTGCTTATATTCCAGAGTTTTCCACCAATATCTGCATATTTAATAATGTTTTGAAAAATACTTTGAATTTGCTTTTGCTAGGGCAGTAACAGCTTATAGCAGGGAGCCAAATTGCTAGTGAGGAAATGCACATTAAACGAACATTTCGATGTTATTAAAAATAATGTGCAGCCTTTGAAAAACGGAGGCCTAATACAATTTTGGAAAACAAATGAGGAGCTCTGATAAGTTTACAGCCACCCAACGCCTCCAAGTAATGATAGCTGTCGACATTTTCGTGCTTTATTTTTAATTGCTGCAGCTAATAACGTTAATGAGGTAGGGATGACAATATCTTCGTCTGTGCAGCAGCCAGAGCGGGAAGGAGAGTGTTAAGCAGGCGGGCGCCCTGCCGGGACCCGTCCTCGCTCGTCTCTCCCGAGCTCCAGGCTGCCGTGTCCCTGGGCAGCCGCAGGGAACACGATGCAGAACAGACCTTTGGGAGGGACAAACGGCTACCAGCAGAAGGAAAGGGGGAAAAGCCCTCCCCTGTGTGCTCCCTGGGGGTGAGTGCTGCTCTGGCGTGGCCTGTGCAGAGCATTGCTCGGGACCGTAACTAAAAGGAAAATCGCTTCCTCTTTAATCCTCAGTGCAGAATTAACCAAAGACAGTTCTTTTTTTTTTTTTTTTTTTTTTTCCTCAGGAAAGCTGGTGCCTGACTTGTACTTTGATTTAGGGCCTGCTGCTGGATTCATTTGGTTTGTGAGTAATTTAAACCCCTGCATTTGCTGACTCAGTCTTAGTTATGACCCTGATTTGATCACTGTATTGTTCCCTTCGTAATCCTTTAGTGGGGTTACAGCAGGTTAATCTCAGTGAAATGTTTGCTTAATTCTACCCTTGCTCATTTGTTCTTTTAATAAAATCTGTATAAAGAATGGAGAAATGGTTATTCGTTCAGCTTGTACCAATTACTCGGAGAACAAAGCTCATTCAGCTCAAGTAGCTTAAGAGCAACTTGGTGTTGTTCCTACAGCCGAGGCTTTATCCTGACGGAGGATGGGGCGCTTTCCCAGCTCCGGAGCAACGCTCGTGTGTTCCTTCGGTTAAAATCCGCAACGTGCCCCTGTCTGGCACCTGGAGCTTGCTCAGCGCCCTCTCTAGTCTCACCCGTTACTGCCCAACTCTGCCAGGCTGCGGGTTCCTGCCCTACACCTTCTTCCCCGTCTCTTTCAGGCTGTTGCTCCCATAACCCATTAACAAAAGAGCAGAAATGAGATCTCTTTGCTTTTTTTCTTCCTTTATTTTTTTTTCCCCAAGGAGCTGTTGACAGTGGTAGCATGTCAGGGTAGGGAAGTGAAAAAGGAGACAGTGGGAGTAGAAAACACAGTTAGCAGATCTGAAGTGACCTCAGACGAAAGGCTGGCAGCAGCAAGAAGCTCTCGCAGCGGCTCTGGCGAGGGCTCTGGGGCACCTCGCACTGCCCCTCGCACTGCTCTCTTTTACGTTTGCTTGCCCTGCACGGGACAACCCTGTCCGTGAGCATGCTAAGGACGCTACACCTCGGCGTCTTCCCTTGCAATATAAATACTAAATAACTCGGAATCCATAAGGGATACATTACTTCCCAGAGGGGAGCAAGAGAGTCGTGTGTTGCCAAAAGGGAGGGAAAAGGCAAGAAAACATATATAAATGGAAAAAGAAAGGATGTAAAATGCTGCCGGAGCGGGGGGTATCTTTATGGACTCTGGTCCCTGGCTGTTAGAGAGCACTCAGCCCGTAGCAGGATAGATGTCTGAGCAAAGAAAGAGCTGGAAACATCTGATTCTCTGCTAAATGCAGCCTCTCATTACAAATTAAAACTACTTTATTTTTATGATACCTGGAGGGGCCAAAATGAGATCGGAGAGTTGTTACAGTACTGGAATGACTTGGTCACAGAGTTCACTCTTTTTCTTTTCTTTTTTTTTTTTTTTTTTCCAGCCAGGCTTCCAAAACCCACCAGAGGTGAAATCTCTGAGCGGCTGCTCATGCTGAGCCGGCTCTGGCCCGAGCCCTTGGCGGAGGCTCCTGCAGATGGAGGATGCGGCTCTTTGGCAAGAGAGAAGAGGGGGGCCTGGCTGAGGTGCGCTAACGAAGTAATAAAAGCCTCAAAATCGGCAAGGCAGCCGCAAGAAAAGGTTCAGGGAAGCATGACAAGCTGTGGCTTCGGAACAACAGGGAGCTCCCACAGCAGCGAGCAGAAAACAATACCATATTGGCCGCAGAGCTCTGCTGCCAGCAATGCCGCTTTACCGACCACAGGAGAAATCTTTCAGATGTGCTCCGAGCCCTGCGCTTGTTCACTGAGCCAAATCGCAAGTCCCTTCCTCGCTTTTTACTTGTATTGTGCCCTAAAGCATTACACAAGACAGAAAAAAAAAAACCAAAAACCAAAACATACAAGCCAACAAACAACAAATACTAACAAAACAAAATAAGAACAGATTTAAGTCCTGAGAAGAGGGGGCAGAATTGTATTGAACCAGATTTCATTTGTGGGGGCAAGGAGTTTTCATCCTCCAATTTGGTGGATAGTGAATTCACCTAACTGCAGAGCACAGCCAAGGCCATATGGCTGGATCACTCCCTAAAAATACAGACATATTTATGACATATCCCTGCTCACAAACTTGTCTCAACCTCCTCTTCTGTACTATGTTTCACCTCCACAGAAACAGCGATACAATCGAAAAGAGCACAGTCCGGAAGACCTCCAAAATGCGGTTTGATTTCTGCACTAAATCTCCCCTTGATGGCTCACCGTGGCACTGTATTGCCAATAGATTATAGGGTTTCAGCTATTTTCTCCACAGCAGAACACAGAGAGGAACCCCCACCAGGCTTATCAGTGCTCTCCATCAAATAAAAGCCCTTTAGCTTCCTCTTGCAAACCTCTCTCTAGGATTCATGTATATTTTATCAAAGTTGCATGCAGTTTTGATACTTGTTTCTAAAGTGCTTTAGTGTAAATCCCAAGATGTCCTGAAATGCTGCAGTGTCCCCTTTTTAAAAAAAAATCGAGGTTAAAGCAGAGAAAAAATGAAATGACTTGGCTCCATAGCATGTATTTAGAGTAAATTCTGCTCAACAGGCTTCTATTCATAATAAATAAGCAGAAGAAACGCAAACATGTCTCTATACAAGATCACTTCACTCTTGTAATTGTACCCTGGGAGCAGCAGGAACAAAGATGAACTCCACAGTTTCACCTCTCATAAATGAAGGTCCTGCATGATCTAAAGCTATTTTTTTTTTCCAGAAGTGCTTTTACGTGCCAAAATAGAAGTCTACACAGGAGAGCCATACCTTCAGTGGTAACCAATTAGATAGAAGTTTAGAATAAGGAAAACAAAATTTGCCAATAGGTATTTTTTACCTTTCTTTTTTTTTTTTTTTTTTTTTTTTTTTGCTATTAAGGTAAACTGCATGGAAAAAATATTACAACAATCTCTCCAGAAGAAAGGAGTGTGTATTTTTTTGGATTATGTCCTTTGTGTTCTAGTCATTTGCAAATTGCAGATCAAGGATGGTCAGCAAGCATGTTCTGGCTACAGTGAAATAAGGCATTTAGGTATAAATCTGTAAGAGCCAGCATAGTAGAGGGTGATTTGAAAAGAAAAAGAAGTCATTTTTAAAAGTAATAGAGCTTTAGTACTTACAGCTGTCCTCTTCTTCAGTAATACATTTCACAACATAACAGGCATAGATGAAGCCCACCAGCTGAAACAGAATATAACAGCATTAGATATAAAGCAAATATGACAGAAAAAGAAAAATTGCTTTAAAATAAACAACAGAAACAACAGAAATTATAAACTTCGCCATACGATGTTTGATGGGGCAATGATAATTCTTTACAACGGTCCTTTGCTTCTAATAATAAGTGCATTTCCTTATTTTCTGTGATTCTTTTGGAAGTAGTCAGTTGTTATTTCTTTAAATAAAATAATTCAATAAAATTGCAATTTAATTAATTAAAATACATTTTGCTTCTTTTTAACTATTGAAAACCAAACTGCAAGTAGGTCGGTGAACGGAAGGGAGTTTAGCAAATTAAAAGGTATCTGTTTATGTCAAAATCATTTTTGCTTGCTAGCAAAACACCCTCTAGCCAAACTCCGTCTTTTTTTTTTTTTTTTTTTTTTTAAATTTTATCAGAACACTGCCAACTAAATCTAGGATTGATTCAGTGCTCTTGTCAACTTGTAAAGGCTTCTGCCTCTGCTAGTCCTCCTGCCAAATTCTGTTTGTTGTGCCTAAGAAGTCGCGCTCACATTGGGAGCAATAAATACTGCAACAGCAGTATCTGCTGCGCATGCGCTTTACATGGCTTCCCTACATATAGATCTGAAGAATTCTGTGGCGGAAAACCAACCATTTTCCATCTTGTAGCTTATCTTTGGAGTCTGCATAAAGATGCAGGGATGTCAAAAGGATTTGGGTTGTTTTGTCTCCTTGTAGTGAAAAGTGAACAGCATTGTAAAACTGCGTTGTTCTGTATAGGTCACCTCCCCAAGAGCTTTTCAGGAGTTGCAAACCCAGATAACGCCTTTAGAAATTCTTCCCTTATTTGGATAATATGAACACCTAAAGTCGCTCAATGTTCATGGTGCAAAAAACCTTAATTTCTGGTTGAGGGAGATTATGACCTCAATTTCAGATTAACTAATCAGAAATTCAGACAGTAAACTGGGGAAATCTGAGAAAAGACCACTTAATCTTGTGAATGCTGGGTAGTGCAAATATACATTTACATGAACCAAGGCACATCTGCAAAATACTGTAGTCTTCTGTGTTCTTAGAGGTCTTAATGTAAACTGTATATATGAAATATAAGCAATACTGTTTTGTTTCCTCATATCTCCATCTTGGAGGCAGTGACTGTGTAGAAAACCACCCATATGTGCAGACTCTGGTTTCTAACATCTGTAAGTGTGAGTGAGGGTTAAAGGACGAAGAGGTCAAACTAAGGAGTTTTCTGAAGAGGTCAACACTTGATTTGGAGCTCACAACGTAGCCAATATACATGTTGTATACTAGCTGCTCAAGTTCCTGTTGGGAGCCTGGAAGCTGCATTACAACAGAACTAAATCATTAATTTTGTCATTTATTATAAATCTGCCTTATAGTGCTGCTGGGAAGATTTTACACCTGGGAAGAATGAAATATTCACTGCCGGACACAAAGAACGCACTGTACCAAGAACAGCGGCATTCAGCTAATATCAGCATTTCATCTCTGTTTTATTGGATCACTCTTTCCTTTGGTTTCTTGGCTTCAAGACAGAGGGCTAATTTACTTCACTGAGTTATGCCCTGCATAACCCTATTGACTTCAGTGACATTACATGTGGTTTAATTCAGCAAAGAATTAGGCCCAGGAAGGTTATTCATAAACGATTCCATTCTCACACGTGAGCCTTAGCTTAATAGTTTCTCTGTTCTCTTTTTACAGACCATCAGATCCAAGTTAGCCGAATAGTTACATCTCTGGCAGGCGACCACAATGGTAAAGCCTTTCTTTACAATACAGTTCAGTATTTCATTTTCTGCTAAAACACCACAGGTTTGTCTGTCTTTAACTAAATTCTTCTCACAAGGCACAGTAAACAAGCTCTGTCGCAAACTCTGCTTACTACTGATCTTTTAATTGTATTCAGTTACATCCCTTAAATATCTAGGGAACTCCTTTGATATATAAGTAAATCCTACAGCATTTCATCAGATGAGCTTGCCGATTAAGAGTGCCTCAAAGCTAGAAATTGTTCTGTTTTAAATATGAATAGAAGTGTTTTTTTTTTTTTTCTGTGAGAAAACCAGAATTCATAAAGTAAATCTTCCCTTCTCCCACACTTATCCAATCCTTTGCTTGATACACATAATAATTATGGTTTATTTTTAACAACCCGTTAGCTTTTCCTTTTTTTCTTTTTTTTAACCAAGTAACTTATAAATTCTGATCCAGCGACAGACATTCAAGTGACAGACATTCAAGTTTTACTTTCTAATTACGTTAGCAATAAAGGGCATTCACTGACACCTAAGGCTCAGAGCTGAATGTGTTGGTTTTTCCTTTGAACACGCTGAATGCCCTGAGCCCATGATGACTACAGATACCAATGGGATGGAGACTAGGCCGTGCTCCTGCCTGGTGTACTCAAGGCAAACTCATCTGTGCACACAGCTGAGCTTTTTCGGGGGCACGGGCAGCTAAGACAATAGTTAATTAATAAATTTCCACAAGGATGAATTTGTCTTGTTGATTACAACATGCATTACTTTGACCTTGCTTCTCTTCATACTCACTCTGCAATGTACACACACACATATATATATGTGTATATATATATATATATATATATATAAAATAAATTCCAAACTAAACACTCCACTGAACACACTTCTCCAGGAGAAGGAGATGAGAAAACAAACAAATGATAGAGGTCAGTCACATTGCTTAATATATTTCTGGAGAGTCCTCAAAAACTGTGCTGAGTTCAGCACAGGAACTACAAGAACAGAATCTTCGCAGTTCAGGAGGATTTTGGTTTTGTTCTGAGAGGAGGAAGGGAATGAGTCCTTAGAGGCAATGAAGAGAATGTGCTGATTGTCTAGGAGAATGAATTGGAAACTGGGAAGCCTGGCTTGGAAACTTGTTGCTTTGTGTCTTCTTTTTTTTTTTTTTTCTTGTTAACCTAGCTTTCTTTTATAAACCACATCATAGACATAAAAAGAAATAGAGGTGATGAACAGAAAATCTGATCTGGATCACAGAATCATCCAACCTAGATGTCTACATCTGTCTCCAGAATTAACACCATCCTGTACTATGGGTCTTTAGGAGAGAAGGAAGTGCTAAGACTCCCACTCATTTGTATATAGAGCTATTACTGAATGCATGTTTTCATGAACTACTCCTTCTGCAGCTTGAGAAAAACAGGTCATTACTGCTCTCTCCAGTATATTCACATGAGTATAAATAAACACTGTTCTTTCTAAAAGTTACACATTGCCCATCACTACAATAGCTGTCATGGCGTTAATTTCATGGCATCTGATGTTCATTTTCATACAAGGGAGTAATTATACCGTGATCACAAACACTTTTGTTAAAAAAAAAACCTTGATAAAACAACTGTTTCTTCAGCAAAGGAAAAAAAAAAGCGAAAGCCTAAAATAAATCAGTATTAAAAGAGCATAACTAAAGAGATGGCAATTAGATTAATTCTGGAATTGTGTTAATGCATCTTATTCTATTATTGTGGCTAATCAGATAAAAGACAAAAGTTGACAGAATATTCCCTATCTCAGAAAGTACTAATCTGTTACACTGACAGTGAGTCTTACTTGATCCTGAATTTTCTATGAGTGTACTTCCAGAATGGCCCAAAATGTCAAGTATTGGGATCAAACTTAATCAGAATCAATATTGATCAAAATCCTGTCTTGCTATTTTTTATCACCCCTTTTATGAAGATAGATGTTTTCATACACTGAAAATGGCATCAGATCTGGAAAAAGCTATTATTTGAAAACCCATCATTCCTGGTCAAAGTCCTCCCATCTTTTCCTCTTTTAAAGTAATATCTAGATAGATAACTGTTAGGGGTTATCTTCATTAAGCTGGACAGCTGAAACAGAAGAATGGCAACAAGGAAGAAACAAAAATTAAAAGTAGGGAAAACCTGAGTGAGGAAAGGTGATGAAGAGAAGGCTGTAAAGATTAAGATGAATGATTTAAGGGTTATAGAAAGAGCACAGTGCCTTGGCTTCGCTGAACACAAGTATTTTATCCTGTAACTTGTTTTTGTCAGGAGAAGGGGATATCAAACTTGAGAAAACACAAACCCACAGCATTTTCCTATGGAAAGATGTTACAGTGTCCACTGAAACAGCTAATGCTGAAGCATATTAACTTATTTTTCATGACTAAGTTTTCCAGATCCTGAAGCTTTTTCAGGTTCCTATAAACACTGTGCTTGAAGATCTTGACAAATATTGGGGCAGTTCAGGTAGTAATAATGGACAATTACATGTTAGGTTAATTAGGTCAGGTTAATTTTGGTAATGTGGCCAGGCTGGGCTGTTACATTTCTACCCACATACAATTTAACTATATTTTTCAAAGAGAAATATAGGGCACTGCACATTTAGGACCTTTGTAATGTTTTGCATTTATGGGATGGTATTTTTTTTAAATGGAGTTTTGGAGACTGGTAATATACATACATACATAAATACACACGTTATGGAGCAAGTGAAGAGCTGGAGAATTTCTATCTAGAAAATAGTATATTGATTCTCAGAAAAATCATGCCCATTATTTAGCAGAATAGATGAGACAGAGACCCTTCTATCAATATCTGTAGAATTAAATCAGTGTCATGGGAGTTCTAAAGCTGCCCCCTGCAAAAACCCTTTCAAGCATAATTTCACTGCCTGCAGCAGTACAGCCTCAGTGAGAGAAGATCATTGCTAGAGTTTAATATAAAACTCAAGCTATGTGCCATGGAAACTACTCCATTGAGGTACATTTTTATTTACACTTACATTTACCATTGCAAGAATTCTGTCATTCCACCAAGTTTAACTACCTTTTATCACAACAGGAGCATTCAGAAATTATAGATACCAGATCAGAATCCTGATGGGCAAAGGGGTCTGTGTGGCTTTAGTGCCACTTTTTATATATATATAATTAACTATCTCTCTGCTATCTGAAAAGAATTATTCATTAGTGCAGCCAAGTAGCTTTTCTCTGTGAAATAAAATGTTTATTAAAAGAACACCATGTTAAATTACTACATCCACAATAACACCTAGTAGATAAACATAGAATTTTAAATGAAATGACAGAATCTGATTTTTTAACCTATATAACTGTCAGATTCTTCTCTTTCCTTCTTTAAGCTTCAAGTTGCCCCAGAGGCCTTTGATCTGTTATTTTTTTTCTCCAGTGAGCACAATAAAATAAGAATCATAAATACAGATAAATCTAGACACATTGGAAGACAGAAGTGTGATAAAAATTGCACTATTTTAACTTGTGCACTGTAATCTTTTTTAGATCAGCTACCTAGAAGGTGCTTAGCATCAAGTCTCCCTTTATTTCTCAGTGGACCATTCAATTTTCCTGAGATTTCATTTTTGTATAAGCGTGTGAAGATCATCATGGAGACCTGCTAGAATGTTTTGTTTGAAATGCTGCTGGGAGCTTGAAAATGGTTCTGTTTTGTTCAGGGTAACCATTCCCTTTGCGTCTTTCCCGGCAAGCTTTTTCTCTTGATGAATTGAAGAGACCATGGGGGCACTGCAAATCACAGCTCTACAGCTTGTCAGATAAGAGCTGTGCAAACCTCTAACAGCAGTAGAAAGCAAGTGATACTTACCTGTTTTGAAGCTGTACCACAGACACTCAGGTTGACCCAAATTTCCTGAAAGTTTAGGAAGACTTTTCTGCCGATCTGACCTAAAACTTTCTATAAATCTTCCCTCTTCCTAGGCATTTCAGTGCGATTTATGCTTTTGATAACCACATGATAGCTGGCGCTTTCCCATGATTTCATCTCACAGCTAAAGAGAAGGATGTACTTTGTGCTGTTTCAAACACAAGGCAAAATGCAGGGGTTACCAGCTTGTGCGAAATGAAAGTAGGGATCATTTACTGCTGACCTCTGTGTTAACTGAGCTGCAGAGCGTCTTGCAGATCCAGGCGCACCTGGGCCTTTGCTGGATGCCCTCAGGAAGCTAAAGCAGGCATGTGTGGGGAGGCACAGTGTGCAGACCCGTGCCAAGGCCCAGGTGACAGCCTAGAGCAATGACAGTGTCCAAAGCTGGGAGCAAATCTCCCAGCAGCTGCTGCTGGCTGCTATTGGGTGCAGCTCAAATATACACTGCTCAGTGCAAGCTGAAGGCATCAATACTGAAAAAAACCCAAAGAAACAAAAAAAACCCACATCATACAAAACAAGAAAATTCTTTTTCTTTTCTGCTTCTGTGGAACTATCTCCACTTTACCTTTTTTCACTTCATTAGGGTTAAAGGATGTGTTTGACTCCCTACTTTTGTTAATTCCTTCCAACGTGAGGGTATGAAAACTGAAAAGCCTATTGCTCCATTTCCTCTTGCTGTCTCACTCTGAAACCCAACCTGCCACGGTGAGAACATAGCTGTGATTGTGCAGGGGTCAACAGTGTGCAGCGACTGCTGTTCGCATCAAAGGGATTTAGCCATTAGGGCTGTGTAGATTGGGAAAAATCATTCCATTTATTTTTAAAACAAGGTTAGCTGCCTCTATTCACCCAGCAACAGCAAAACAACAAAACAGAGAGTGAAGCCCAAGCAAAAAAAAAAAAACAAACAGGTAAAAGGCTTTGTAATGCTTATCATCCTGGCCAGCCTGTTATTAACAGGAATGGATTATTAAAGGCAGAGTCCATATGTGTCTGTATATGGGTTCTGCTCTGAGGCTTTTATAGCAAGGCAACTTTCATGGAAAAAAGACCTTTGACCCTTTCCCTCCTCTCTTCTGGGAATGCTTTGGGATGGTTTAATCATCTGGCTTTGGTATCTGGCTGTCTTTGGCAGCTGTAGCTTTTCTTATCATTATGTCTCAGTGTGTGTCACCTTTCCAGGCAGCCATAGGATTAGGATAAGAAAAATTCGTTCTTTATGCTGCAGATCTAACAAAGACACAGACTGCTTGCAGCCCACCAAATGAATGCCTAGCATTTTAAATTGAACAGCATTAGATGAAACCGTTGATTATCAATGCTGCTCACTCTTTGGAGGGGCAGTAGAAAAAAATCTGCATATCTAATGTTTGTGCAGATTGCATAGGGAGAAATATTTTGATGGTACAAGAGAACTCTAAATTCCTGATAAACAAACACATACAAGGGCTTCTGTTCTGTGAAAAACTCTTCATGCTGAGGCACCCATATGGTAAGTGAACCTCAATGATGTGACTGTGATAATGGCCCTCAGATCCTGGTAACAGAAGCATTTGGAGGAGAGTGAGTAGAGGATGAGAGAGGGAGTTTTGTGCTGGCCCTGCCTCTTTCTCAGGATTGTAGCCCACCATGAAACCTGCGTAGAGTAAAGGTCTGGTAAGGAAGCAAAGGCAATCTACTCTTTTTTGCCATTATATGTTAGATTAAGTTTGAATAATCCACATAGATAGCAAGTCACTGAAGATTTTATCAGAGGTAAGAGAAGCTTTCCAGGAAAGTTTCTGAGTCTTCTCCTGTGATGCTATCCATTTTCACTGTGAGGAATTGTTGCATATTTGCATTGGCTTCAAGGTGATGGCCATGGTGTAACAGCCTAATACTGCTCTGATCAAAGAGTTTCCATGATGGGTTGGTGGTGGCTGTGTATTGATGTACGCTATTCAAAGTGCACAGCTGAAGCAGCTCTCTAGCAATCAGAACAGTCAAGTTCATTAACTTGGAAGAAAACCAAATAAGGCATATATTGCCTTCCATAGGAAAAGCTGTAAGGGGTGTGATCCAGATGAAGAGGGACTTAATTCTAAAAGCTGCCTATCGACTGTATTAAAATACAAGAACACTCTCGAGCCGAGGGAGAACTTTACAGTCGTTACTCTACAGGGACCTGTAGCGGGAACTACAGGGAACAACTCCAGTGGTTACAGGGAAGCAGACCCATCGCTCTGACAGGGCCTCCAGCAACGGAGCTGCCAGGGAGATGACTAAGGCAGGGGGAGGATGTGCAGGTTGCCTGACATGATATCCTCTCTGTCTGGCAGTGCACATGGGGCAGATCAGGGAAGAGTGAACTGATCTTAACCAAATAGTTCCTTCAAACGTCGCATAAGAAAAGAGAAGTACCAAACTCAAAATTCAAAGCAGTCTACACAGTGGCTGGAGGGAGGCACTCCACAGCATGGCTTCTCCGTAGGATTCATACATCTACTCAGTGCCCTGCTTAGCATAAACATTTTGCTCCAGATGCACAATATAACAGCATTAAGTATCAGTGGGGGTTCAAGGTCAATAAAACTCCTTCCTGTGGCATCTAATGTTTAAAGTAACTGAACTCAGCTCATGTTTCTATGCTACTTTTCCTCACAGCATTAGCCTACTGCAGGCTTTTTCCACCTTTGTAATCTATAATAAAAGATATGTTTCAGTGCTACCTTTTCCATTCAGCAAAATCAGCTAAGCAGGCTTCAAAAAGCAAATGCCAAAGCACTTTATGAAACCTGCCTTGCAAAAGGAGAACTACTGGAGAGTTTAAAGGAATATCACATGATGCAGCCTAGCCTGGTATGAAAAGAGATTACCCTCCAGAGTCTCTGAAGGAAAGGACAATTTGAAATCCATGGCCAAAGGCATCTTTTCCTTAACATTCCCTCTGACGGAAGGCAGGAGAGCACTTCCTTATTTATTTGGCATGACAAATAGAAATCTCATTAGCCTGAAATGGAAATAGTTAAATGATTAGGATCCCAGTTGCACACTGGGAGTGAAAGAAGACATATGAATAAATTCTCCAATATACGTAATGAAAAAAACATGATCCCTCTAGCTGAAGACTCCAGTAACATCCTATCACATTAAGTATTTTTGGGGAATGACAAATAATAAAGTGAGAACATTCTCGGAAAGGCCGTGTCCTTAGAATCTGTGCCTCGTTTCAGAGGGTTAAGTGGATGAGTTATATCTGACAGTTTATGAACCTTGTTAATATAATGCAGTACCTGGGAGTGTGCCAGCCGCAGTGATCAAGGGAGGCTAAATTAGACCCCTGCCATCAGCAGACATCAGATACCTATTTAAAACTAAATGTTTCAACTGAACCAGTCTCTTCTCTTGTTATCCACTAACTCAGTGATCTCCAGCTTGACGCTCTGAAGCTCCATGAGGCTCTCAGTAGCCAGCACACATCTCTTTCTTAGCCTCTTTAAGAGGCTATTTAACATGCTGATGCAGAAGTCGCTCTGGTAGGAAGAGCACAAGTGGCAGCAGTATTTTGACAAGTTAGTCTCTCAAGAAAAATGTGATTTTTCTTTTCTTTGAGCCCACAAGTGGTGAAGGCCACAGCTCTGTCATCTCTTCCCTGCAGAGCACACTCGGGGCCAGGGCAGCCTCTAGCAATCCAGCCAGTGCCAGATTGTCATGTCTTGGCCCCTTCAGGAGAGCATAAGGAAAGGTGAGGGAGAGCTTCTGTACCAGCAGAGAAAGACAATTTCTATTCGGCCTCCACACTGGTATTAGACTGCATGAAGAGCGAGGAAAGGCCATAGCCTTTTCCTTCTGCTCTGGCATCAGCACACACCATAGCAACCATGCTGGTTCAGCAGCTGTGTTCCTTCACTGTCCCTGGAAATGTTATGCCTTTATCCTTGCCTCCAGAAGCTCCCACCTGCGTGATTCAGAGGCACGATGCCCCCTAACACAGACTTCAAAACAATGCAATCAAGATTATCTTTTCTTTGTCTTTTCTTTCTGAGTTCCATTTACAACATGTGTACAATGGAGATGATAATGCCAGTTTCACCAGGGCAGTATAAAGTTTCGTTCATCACTATGACATTTGCTTTTAGATTCTGGATGGAAGGTGTTAGAAGTGCTACAGTCTAGGTATTCTGTTCTACTTTTTTATTAATCAATTACATTAGAGTACTCTATGAAGAAATACAGCAAGGTTAATGCTTTTTATCTAATATTGTTTATATTTAATTTTGTCTGTATTTGTATTGCAAATGTTCACATTGTCAATCCTTTGTAATTCTCGGACTCAGCTCTGGCAGAGAACAGATAGTGATTTGGTGTTGTTACAATGAACAGAAGCACCAGTTCTTTGAAAAATGGAAAGCAATATTAAATGCTATTGAGGGTCTGAGAAGAAACAGTTCTTAGATGTCTGGTGCTCCTACATCACCAATTCTGTGCTAAAATTAAGAAATGTGACCTTATTTTTTCTGATTCTATTGCTTTGGCAGAATGAAGAGGAGAGAGGACAATTTAATTGGCGAGACAGGAGAGAGTGCAAAGCAGCACTGTGCAGTAAGTTCCAAGTCACACAGCCATCTCTGAAGACAGCTGAGCTGTACAGCTGCATCGCAACACCGAACACAGTGCAAAGCCAAGACACAGCATGCTCCATGGGATTTCCTCCCTGGTTTATTAGGTGTCCACAGAAAGTGGGCAAAGTTCTATTAATAATTTCAGAAGCTAGAGGGAAATGAAAAGGAATTTTAGGGAAACTGTGCATGGTGACTGAATTAGATCCCTCAGAAGAAACAGTAAAAATTTCTATTGTCACAATTCAGTCTAATCACATTTCTAAGACAAGATATGATATTTGAGAATTTGATTGCAATTTAGCTCATTTTCAAATATCCTCATTCCTGATGCTAGGCAGGAGCAAGCAAAGTTGTGTCTGTTAGGAAGCATCAGGAGGATGTTCCAAAGGAAGATGAAACACCTTAATTGCAGTATAATGCACCAGAGAGCTGCCTGGATTAAAATGAAACAGCACCTGAAGGCATAAAAGGAGTTGTCATAGATGCAGGAATGTTGTTGACAACACAGAAGGTAAAAAAGACCAGGTGCTTGGGTGAACACATGCACACAAACCTGTCCTTCATTTTCCATGGGTGCCCTAATGTATATCATCTACTCTGAATAAGAGAGTCCTGAGGTTTTAGCAACTGTTTGTTACATCTTCTTCCATCCTGGTCATCCTAAAACGTCTAATGTCCTGCAAGAGACGCTGTAACTTGGCCTGTCTTTAGCTTTCTAGTTTGGTAGAGCAGGAAGGCATGCTGAGTCATCAGATTTCATGGGCTAGGACGTGGAGTCAGTTAATTTGAATGATTATATGATTATCAAGTCAACAGCTAGGGAGTTACAACACTAATGAACTAGGATACTTATTGCTCAAGCTATCCTGCACTAAAGAATGAAGAGAACTATGTACTGTAAAGAAATCAACCAGTTGTGGTTCAGAATCCTTGTCTTTCTGTGTGCCATTCTCTATGTCACGTATAGATCATGACTGTTTGCATAATTTGTGCTACTAAATAGCAAATAATGATGAAAAAAACTGTTCATCTGAAAAAAAATACTATATCCAACAAAGTATAATTCTTAAATACCTTGCCAGTACCAGATAAACTTGGAAAGAGCTCTCAGATAGGAGGAGTGAAGACAACCTGAAAAACAGTTGGGAATTCTGTGCAGAAAAAGCTTTACTTTTTATAACTTTCAGCTAGCAAACAGCCCTTACCATCTACTTTGGACTGCTGCCTTTCACAGTGACAAGGTGCCAGAGATGATAATTGAAGCAAATATATGTATGCCCTGCTGTTACAAATCACTGTGAAAAGTGATTATTCCTATAGTCCATGCATTTGCAGGAAACCAGAGATCCATTTTACCAAATTCTGCTCTGTTATTTAAATGGAAAGATAAACTAGTTCTTCAATATTTATATGTAAATAACAGGTGAAAGTTAGGCAGAATGGGTGAAATATTTTTATAAAGCAAGCCTAATTTAGAAGTCCCATTTTGTAAATTGGCTAAAGGACTTAGGAGCTTATTGCCGACATTTAGGCTGACAAGTGTGAAAACAAGTTTTGAAAGTGGGATTTGAGAGATTTAGAACTTCTGACGAAGATTTATTTTTTTATAAACATAATATAGATGTTTCAGTTGAGATACTTTGGCCTGTCTGAGAGCAGTGAATGCATTTTACCTACACAACTAACTCAAGAATTTTCAACTAAATTATATTTCTTGATAATTCCCTCTAATTAGGTGAATGGCACCCTGGAACTCTTCACAGGTAGGCAAACAGTTTTGTCTTACCAGCTTCATCCTTATTATACTTTATTTCTTTATTAAATGCTATGCACATCCCTTATTACACCTGTTATGGCAATTCTGAAGATATGCATTAGTACATTGTTTGATCTAAGATTTAAAATAAAACACCTTATTTTACTGAATATATTCTCTCTATAGATGAACTACACTTTCATAAAGTAGTAGATCTGGTTGTATTTTCACTCATGTTTGGTGTAGTAAAGCACTAATACTATCCTGCGAGTGCTCAGCAAAGTACGTAGTTCTTTCAAATGTATTACATGGCATTAGTAGGCAAGTCATTCATAATGCATGAACATTGAAATGCTTAAGGTATAAAACATCAGATATACAATTCCAGTGTGAGGCCAGAGATACTGAAGAATAAATGTATAGTTACATAAAATTGAGGATTTTTTTTTTCCAAACACAGAGTTTGAAAATATTTTTTGCCAAGATATATAAAAGATCATAGAAACATTTAGTGAACAGGGACTGGATGGACAATAGGTCTTACTAGAGATAAAAACTGCAGTTTCAGATTTGAAAGATGATTGTGATACCCAAATAAAATAGATAATTTGCTTGAATGTTTACAAACCACAACTGACATAGGTCCAATAAGCAGGGTTACATTTACCTAAAAAAACTGAAGCAAACCAGATATATCAATACTACTGAAGAAAGAGGTTAAATTAAAATTGAAAATGGCCACAGAGTGCAGCTCAGGAATTTTTTAGGACAGAAACTTCCCATTTGCAGAAGGGGCACAAATGATGGCTTAAATGGTCAGAGAGGCCAAGCTGCTCTAGGTCTTACGGCCTTCGTTCCTTCGCTTGGATGGCTGGACACCTGGTAAGAGCTAAACATTGATTAGCTTGTGTGGCTGGATTACTTTTCTCTGGAAACTGGGACATCAGGGCAGAGGAAGTTAACGTGTGCTTCGGTTTGTCCTCAGTTTGTTTTTGGGGTGCGGAGGCAGTCAGACTTGGAAGGGATCCCTGGTCTTGACAGATTGGAAGCCTGTGGCATGGCTGTGGTCTCCAGGGAATGAAGAGCCTTATATCCCCACCGGTATGGTTTCTGTGTCATAGAAAGCAGCCCCTGGAACGAGGACAGCAATATTATGTGATCATGTGGAACAGAGTTTGAGACAATACGATCCCTTTTTTGTGAGATGTGAATGCATTACTGTGCAGTTTTTCAGACTTCCTTCTGATTTCGTGGTGATTTATAGTGACGACCATGGTGCCAATCTCTGATCATTTATTGGCATGTAGTCACTTACCTCCAAGATCAGTAAGTGATAAAAGTTGGGAAAAACAAGCATTGTAGTGTTTTGACAAGCCAAACTTGACAAAAGCATTTTTTTTTTTCTTGGTGTATGTGTGTGTTAGATATAATTTTTACTAAAACTTGAAAATTTCTCTGTGATTAAATGAGAGCCTGTCTGTAGATCAGCTACAATGATGTACTTGCAAGTGGGAAAGATATAAACTTAAAATAGTAAGTACTAATCAAAATAACTCTTCCATTTTTGAAAGAATAACCATTCTCCACCTCTTTTCAGGCATTTTATTATTCCTTACCCAGACTAAAATGATTTGGCAGCTGTAATTTCTAAATTCATTGAATTGATATGACAAAATATTGTATGGCAATTTACCCAAGAACACCTGGGCATATGAGAGTGGAGATCTTTCTTTCACATTTTCAGAGGCTTTTCAGAGATTTGCTCTTCCTTCACAGTGAAAGTAGCACAGTTTCAAAGGCAGGTGGCTGTTTCTGTGCCTGGAAAGGCTGGGTGTCTCATTAAAAGTTTGTGTAATAGCTGCCAAAGACATAATTCCACACAAAGGTGTTAGACTTTGTGCTTAATTTGTGCCTGATTAGCAGGTGCTTGTCTCTGAATTTGATCCTGAATTTCATGTGAAATGCAGCAACCTTGGCATAGTGAAAGACGTGACACAATTGGGCAGAAAGTAGATGAGAAGCCCACATTTCATTCAGGGAAAGGTTATTAGGATGATTAGTGAACATATCTATTTTATCTGGAGAGCTGTGTAAAGAGCCCACTTTGGGAACCTTGCATTGCTCATCTGGTTCACACAATCAGGTTATCTCATTCAGTTGCAACAAAGAAGTTTTGTTAATGAGTCCACATCAATTTATCTGATTTGAATTTGACAGTCATCCTGACAATTTTTTTGTCTTCTTTTGCTGTCATCCTTCCAAAGCCCATTTTTAGCCTTCTTTTCTTTTTCAGTCTTTATATTTCTGTACCAGATATGAAGGACCCGATTATGGCATATTTTTGTCTTCATTCTTTTACTGATTTTTTTGTTCTTGAGGTCTTACTGAATGCAGTAAATAGTATGGTCATTTTCACAGTCCTTGCTGACGCCCCAGCGAGGCACAATCTTTCAGTATTGGCATTCTTCTCTGCTAACTGTGCTTTTCCAGCCTGTGTAGGGCAGTTTGCAGTTTTCACACTCAAACCTTCTGTACGTCTTCACCATTTATGACTTCTTCATAATGATTCTAATAGATGCTATTCTGGGGAGCATTTGTATTCTAATATAACGTCTCTTGTCTTCCATGGGTCACCTACTCTGTTTTCTGCTATCAAACAACAAGAAATCAGATCACTTAATTTGTATTAGCAATCTATCCATTAAATTCCTGTGCTATTTCCATCAGCTGCATATGTTTATCCCATCAGCTAGTCTGCCAGAAAACACATGTGGCAAGATGTGACCTGGTCACCATTGTGCTGTAATGTATTTGCTGCTAACTTAAACACAACATGCTGTTTTGATATAATGACTTGGATTGTTATACATACTAACTTGGAAATACTTTCCAGTTCCTTCATCTTTGTGACAAATTATACACCTTTCCAAAATCAGCAAGCCAATATGAAAAGAGCTCTGTGCTTAATCAAGGATTAATGGAATAGCGATGTACAGATGTCTTTTCTAAAAGTCAAATATTCTTCCTTGGCACTTCACTCTCTCTTGCCTGGGGGAACAGCTCTGAGAGAAAAGTCTGATCTTGATTTTGCCCTCAAGTTGCCTTTGCTTAACATTTTTTTCTAGTAGCTTCTGAAATGTTTGCCTCTGGAATCATGAGGATAATTGATGACAGTTATAATTATGTTCCTTTTTGAAACAAATGTCTAGTCATTGCTGAGAGACAGGCATCTATGAGAGAACAAGTCATCCCACATATTTTAGGTATTTAAATTAGGATGGTGCCTGCCTAGAACCACCTGCCTTTCTCCATGGTTAAAGAAAAAGTTCAATTGTCTAGCTTAAATCTGATGCTTATTTTTAGATGACTGAATTCAGGTGAGTGAAGGTAAATCCCATCCTAACAGAATAACGTAGGAAGTTCAGAGTATGCCTATGTTAACAATCAAAGAACTGAATTTGGAATAGGCAAAGACTTAGAGGACTAACACTCCTTCAGAGCAATCTGGATGTCTTGTTATACAGAGTACAAACAATTAAAATGTGTTTGAATATAGGGAGGCAGGAAAGCCCATCTTATGGAAATACCTGCACAGCACATAACTAGGTCAGTGCTGAGGTTAAAACAGATTGTGTGCTCTTTGGTTGATGACATGGGAACTGAGTTTAATTGCAGATATTATATTTTTTCTTATTTGCAACACAACTACTATTACATTTCAAAAAATATTAAGTATTCACAATAATTTTGAAGAGAGGGAGAAGGTTCGTAGAAGAGTTATGCGACTGATTAGAGGATGGGGGAGCATGAGTAGCTCATTAAGTAGGAAGGATACTAAGCAGACTAGCTAAAAAGAAAAAAAAGTTTAACTTCACAAACTATAGAAACAGGGAACAAACTTTTGTTCATGGCAGGGTACTGCAGTTTATCAGATAAATGTCTTGCATATCTCTAGATCTCTAGGTTAAATTCAGAAAAAAAATGTTGAAGTTAAATTTAACAAGAATTGTGGTGAACTTTCCATCAGGGGACATTTTCAATTCAAGATTAAATACATTTTTAACTTTAATTCAGACAAAGAATCAGTCCAGGGAATCTCTATATCTTGTATTATTTTGAAGGTCAAACTAGGTTTGACAGCATTTTGTTCTGGCTTCATGATTTGTGACTCTGGTATGGTGCATGCAATGCTGATATATAAAAATTTCAGCATATGGCAATACTTGCGGAAGAAAAGAATTCTACAAATGGGGAAAAATGAGCACTTTGTTTCAGTGGAAGAACAGAGAAACTTGAAGTGGTAGAAAAGTATTTGAAGTTAGTATCTAACCCAGATACAACATAGTATACAACTACCTTCAACTCTGCTGTGGTATCTTGTGCTATTTTCTGCATGAGTAAATTACCTTCAGGGAGCATATCCAGTAATTAGTAGCATGGCACATATTACACCATCATTACTACACTTAACTCTCTCTATATGTAATTTGCATTGCTGTTTATATAAGCGTTGAATTAAATCCAGAGGAGCCAAGGAGAGGTGTAATCAGCTTACTCCAGATCTCAGTTTCATACTTATTTCAGAAGTATGAGGAAGGAGGATTCATTTCGCGAGTTTCAATCATTATGTCAAGAAGCATTGCATTTGAGGCTCCAGACACGAGAAGAAGAAAAAAAAAAAAAGAAAAGAAATAACCTTCTGAAACACACATAGGATCCCAAATGCATAGGATGTAAGGAAAGTGAAGGAGAACTCGGAGAAAGGCAAATACAAGTCTAGAGAATGAGGCAACCTGTCACCTTGACACTTTTTTTTCCACTTCTTTCATTTTTTTTTAAGGAGCATAACATTCTTGATTTCTGTATTCTATAGTGTTGGCAGGAGGCTGCCTAAGGCAAACACAGTTCCCCTCTGCAGCTCCCCATATAACCACCAGAGCAGATATTTCCATCTATGAAGTGACCAGGTACAGATGCTGAAGACTACAAGCACACCAAGGCTGCACAGCACTGGAAGAGAGCTCCCCTATCAGCAAGTAGTTTTTATCAAACATATTAGAAATGAGCTATAGAGAGAGCAATGACAGGAGTTTGTACAATGACATAAATCAAGCATTTTATGGAATAGAACCACATTAATGAGGCAGAGGGATTGCAATGCCTGAAGAACTAGAAAGAGTATATCTTCATAAAATATATTACATTGTGGAACCTGGATATTTAATGATGCAGAAAAAGATACTCTGGCCATGTCTATATTGCTGAACAGAAAAGGGCCAAAGGCCAATATCTGGCTCCAAGGCCAAACAGAGTGGACTGACTGTTGCCTGTGCTGCAGACTGGCAGCACTGAGCTTGCTCTCCTCCAAGTCCTAGGTGGTGATCACACAGCTCTAAGGCAATATTAGCTTCTGCTTTTTTTTTTTTTTTTTCCTTCAGTTCAAAGTCTCTGAGACAAGGGCTGTGTCACAGCCCAACAGAGCGGGCTTCTCCTTTCTGGTACTCTGTTGCTGCGCTGTACAATGTTTATGTCATATATCAAACCCATCTGGGCTTTTCTCATAGCAAAGGTAGCAAGGCAGAAGAGAGAGAATAGAAAACATTTTTGTTTTGATGCTGATGTCTGCATTGAGGTATTTCTTTTTCTTTTTCATTTGAACTATGAGCTACTGAGCCCATTACACTTGAGCTATGTAAACTGCTCTTGGATGTAAAATTGAGAATGTGCATTGTGTTTCTTGGGTACAATGAGAAAGTATAAGGGAGTGCTTGACAGTTAAAACAAATCTGGAGATAACACAGGAAAACTGTGCAAGCTAGGAGGATCTAAACATGGAGAGGTCATCCATACAGATTTTTGGAGAGAAGTCCTTGAAAGGAACTGTCTCTAGAAATGTGACATGTTCATGTGCTGTCATAGAAAGTCACTACAGGAGTACTTCAAAGCAGAACCATGGCATAAGCTAAAAATTAAGTAATGCAGTTTATCAGGACTCCAGTGTTTGATGTATGCATCAGATGCCTCTGTGGCAGATGTGTCCTTTGAGGACACTTGTTTTTAGACATTTCATTATGATCCAATGGGTTGCTGACGTACTCAAAATATATATTGTTGGAACACATAATTCAGCAAATCTCTACACTTGCAGTAGTATTTACTTCCCACAGACAGCCTTGCTAAGGTTAATGGCCTACTGAACATCAACACAAACTAGGACAAGTAATTGCTCCACCTTTGGGATCCGCCTGATAGATCAAGAGCCTAGTTTCTTTTTCATTTTTCTACTAACTACATTTAAGGTCTTCCTTACATCTGTCTGGGGACATACCCTTTTCCTTGGTTAAAACATAGCTCTCCAGCATCTGCATTCCCCTTACTCTGTGAGCTCTTCACTCGTTTTTATGGTAGAACAGAAGGTGCTCCCTTGCATACAGAAGGATGTATTTTTCATCTTCAGAATAACCATGCTAGAAGTGACATTACAGCAAACACTGTCCGACAGCTTCTAGGCACCAATCTTTAGAGTCTCTGAAATTTTGGCACACCAACACTGAACATTAATGTCATCTTATGTGGTTTAGTAACTAGTTATGTAAATATTAAAACATACAGTCTCAGGAGCAACTTTTGCAGACACTAGTATCAGGATTCTTTTTTTTTCTTTTTTGTTACTTCTTCTTAAACTTACTGCTTTCACTATGAGAAAAAACTTACTTCTGTGGGTGGGACCCAGGCACTGTATGGCACCAAAACAGTGGACTAGCACATTTTTTGAATCTAGATGAAAAAAAAAGAAAAAAACCTGCCTAATGGAAACTCATATGCATGTAAGCCTCACTTTTCTAGCTCTTTGTCAGAAGTGACGAACCTGAATAGTTTTTCTCATATATACATTCAAGCCAACAAAAAGAAATAGTTCCATTTTCACATCAGGAAATGTAAGTAACTTATTACCTCCACTTTTAAATAGAGATATGGCATAGCTCTGTTCAAAGAGAAAGGAAGATATACCAAGGTTGAAATCATTTACCAGGAGATCACTGTATCCTCATAGTCTGAATAGCATCTATGACCACAGGCGCCAATTCTGTCTCAGAAACCGAATTTCTCTGTAATCTCAGATACAAATAAACCTTCTCTATCAGCAAAATTAAAAGACTTTATTACCTGTCTCTGAGCCAACACCTAATTCACCAGACCTGAAGGAAAGGGAGTCATTAAAAGAAATTTGTAGCCTTTTAGAAATATTTCAGAAAAGAGAAGAGTTCATTATTTGGCTATAAAGTAACAGTTATATAAAGTTATAAAGAAAGTTACAAGATGTTTTCACAGAACACATACACAAACTTGGGACAACTCTTACTCCTTCAGAGTTTTAGCTTTATTTGCTAATAAACCTGCAGGTTTACTAGTTTATACACAGTGTTCCCAATAGCACCATACAGTTAAGGCCCCTGTAACCATAAATCCCATGAGTTCTATGTTTTCTAGAATTTGTAATAGATGCTTCAAAGACAAAAGAGATTCAAAAGAGCAAGTCACTTTCCTTTCCTATTAACAACTGCCTTCTTCCCATTCCACCTATGTTCCAGTATTATTTCCTGATGAGCCTTTTATATCACAGGCATCTCTTCCCCATTTCAACTCTTACTTTTAAAGGCTTCACACAACCCCTCTACACTAAAATGAAAGCATTTAGAAAACACCTGATTTGTTTTGAAAACACCTACACAGCAACCTACATGAACAATTTTTTTTTTTCACCTTGTCTCAAGGCATCACTAGATGGTTTTTTTTTTTCATGGTAGTCTTGCATGTTTTGGCTTCTCCCTCATTCTGTGCTAAGCTGTTCTTTGATAAGGTTCAACTGGGGAAATCCATTCCTCCCAGGACCCAATCAGGTTTTTACATCAATTAGGCTAATTGACAGAAGGCTTAACACATTTCTTAATTATGACTGCAAATATGTTCTTGGAAGAAATCCACAAGAAGGAAAAAAAAAAAAAAAAAGGAAAAAAAGAAAAAAAAAGGCAATAAACCTCTTTTTCTGGCAAAATTATTAAAGAGGCATCTTTAAGGTAAACCACTATGAAGGGAATGTAGTAATGGGCAAGTATCTTATTACGTCTGAAACTGGTGTCTGACAGACTATGCAAAAAGAGATCATCTTATGTCTCATTGGAAAAATGGTAAATAACAGAGAGTAAGAGAGACAGTAAAGACATACATGAAGACAAAAACAAAAATAAAGAACCAGGAAACTGCAAAAGGGTATCCTTCATTCTGCATATTCTTGCTTTTATATAAAGTATTGGATAAATATATTTTTTGATATTTTCTGGAACAATAGAGTAAACATCTCTTAGTGCTGTTAAAGATTTATTGGCAGAACCAAAACCTACTGTTTTTTCCCCTGATTTTATATGACAGTATCTGAAATCATTTATATTTGTTCATATTAGCTAACTTACTTTTTGTAACCTTTTCTTAAACATCATAACTAGGTTAAGCATTGAGGTATACCAGAAACAGTTTGCGTTATAATAAGATTTTGTGTGTTAAACTATAATTTCTTCTTTTTTTTTTTTTTTCAGATTTTCTAGTCTTTTCTAGGCTATAGTTTTTCTAGTCTTTTATCTTTAAAGATTCTAGTCTTCTGTATTAATAGAAAGGATAAGATGTTCCTAAAATGTAAAGAACTCTTTCTTGATCTTTCAGTTCCTCTGACATTCTGCTTTTGCTTCCTGTATGATGCTGTGGGAAAGAAACAGAGAAAGATGGTTCAATATTCTTCAAAATAACCCATAGTCAAAATATATTTTCTGGAGAGGAACTCCTGAAGGAGATATTTAACCTGAGTCTTGGCTAGTAAGTCTGAACATCTGGCCACTCTATTTGATAGACATGCTAGTAGTCTTTATTTATTTATTTATTTATTCTTTGAATATACATGCTGCACAAAGAACAAACAACAGTTTATTGAATAAAAGCCTGTAGGGAGGAAATGCTTAGAGCAGTGCAGATGAGTTATATATATATATATAAAATCCCTTGGACATATTTTCCATGTATTGCATTTAAAACCAATATCCTATTACTTACTATTGCTCCACTGGAGTTGGAATCAGTGTTAAACTGCAGTAGTGCTTTAAAATAAATGGACCATGTTGCAATTTTTCTGTTTGTGTGCAAATATTAGGGAAGAAGGCCATGACAGCTTTAAGTAAATGCATATGGCACACACTGAATATCACTGTTAAAATGGCATTTCTGCCTCTACATTACAGCTCTTCTCTTTTGCATGACCTTTTCTCTTTAGCATGATCTGACACATGCACCTCAGCTGTACTTTTAGTGGCTTTAAAAGTCACAGGAGGCATTTCCTACTTTTGAGGTCCTCATTTTGAATGCTGTAGAAGATATAAATTATGCCTTCATAAATTAACAGCGACAGTGTGATGATTGGATTAGGCCAGAGTACAGCCTTACAGTTGTTCTCTTTCTGACTTCTAACTCAGGTGGGAGTTTTCTGCTCATGGGAGAGGAATGGGCAGAATGTTGTTTCAGTGATCTCCATCCCCTCCACTAGTACTATCTGGTGGTGCTTTGGGGCTTGTCAGGATCAGACCTGGTTGCTCTTGTATGCACCAAGAGCTTGGTGTTATGAGCTTTGCACCACAGGCACTAGTTAGTGCAGCATTTGCTCTGGCTCATTCAGTGCAATTTTAGTTGTGCGGAAGCTACAACTCCCCTCTAAATATCCAAAAGAGCTCCAGCCCTCACCGGGCTGAAGGGCACATTCCACTGCACGGAATCTGGTGAATGTCACCCTATTCCTGTGAAAAATGAGGACTCCTCTTCCATGGTTTGGTTACAGCTCAGGTGCTCTTGTCTGGTTTTCCCTTAGCAGCTCCAAAATTTTCCACTCTTTGCTCAACATTATCTTCAGCAGAAAGGCAGTATTTTTTTCTTCTGGACTTCTGTTTCCTCAGGTCACACAGCATCATATTCAAAGACTGAAGGCAGCCATGGTGTACAGTCTGTCTGGCAAGTGGTCTCTCCCCATACCTGCCCTATGGATCCCTTTGTTCGTCATCCTCCTCGGCTTGGGATGCAAACTAGAGACAGACTGATTGTAGATGCTCCATATATTTTCTTCGCCCATTGTCCAGGTCCCAGTGCTGAGGGGTGATTCACTGTATCCAAAAGCAATGTAGGAGGCAAAGTAAATAGCAGGAGTTAGAAGAAAACTTCTGGTGAAGCTACAGTATGAACCTAAGAAAAAGGCTGGTAACCACTGTACTAAACCCTGCTCCTTCACCTGCCATGAGCTGATGCAATTTATTTTCTCTGTTAGTTACGGAAGTTTAATTCTTTTCTTTTGCATTGGAAGATATGTGCTGAATTACTTCTTGAATCAGTTCTACCTCTCAGGCTTCTAATCCATTTCTAAAAGGACTTTGGATCCTATAAAAATAGAGTAGGAAATACACATACCACTTCTTCCAGCCTCAAGGTAGAGTCAGCTCTGCCTATACCACTTCTGATGTTTTGCTGAAGGAGGGAGACCGTGTCTTAAAAATCTCTCCTGATGGTGATTCCCTGGTTGCCCTAAGTGATCTATTCCAGAGCCTCACTACTCCTAAGTTTAGCAGAGCTTCTAACCTCTGTCTTCTGAGATGCAATTTAAGCCCAAGATTTGTTGCTCTAACAGCTGTGCTGTTCCATGGCAGTAAGCTTGGTACTTCTGAGTAAAAATAAAATATTAGACATAGTTGGAAGTTTACTGGTGAAAGCTCAGAAAAATGCAGGCTCCAGGCAATCATGGGTTAAAATATCAGTTGAGCAAAGGCAGGAAATGGTTAATCATGCTGTCTAACTCTGGACATCTGGCTTAGATGTTAGCCTTCTCTGCAGTGTGTATGGGGATTTTACATTTTTAAATTGAGATAGTCTGAATCCCACAAGTTGAGCATTGTGAATAGCCCTATTCCACCAAAGCTCCCATTTATATGTTCAGTCTTTTTGTAGATTTAACTGCTAGAGCTGGTGCTACAAAAATAACAGTAATAGTGAAAGCAGCAATAACTGAAATTCATAATGCTTTTTTTTTGTGGAGTAGAGAAATCATATTTGTGCTTCAATATGATTCCATAGAATAAATGGCATAATAATTCAATGACCCACTGATTGTTGTGGTTTACTAGATTAGATGATGGCATCTGCAAATCTATTAGGTAAAAAACAAAACAAAACAATTGTTCTAGTGGTTTTTATAGACTAAATGAAATACACCATCTCTAACTTACACTGTTCCCAGCACAGCAAAGTATATATAGCATTACCTTTACAGCACTATACTGTCCAGAATTTGTTTGGATAGAATATTAGTGCTTGAATCTGCCTAATGATAGACAATATTTTACAAAATGTGGCTTGAAACAATTCTTCCCCCTTTGGTTGTCACCAGTGCTAAAGAACTGATGACAATTAAATCATAGATAAGTGAGACTGCAATCATCCTGATGTGCTTCAGCACTTGTAAATTGGTTAGGGCTCAAATAAATGTTCTGGTCTTCAACATTTCTTGAATGTGTTGGAAGTCTAGTTTAATTGTGAGAGACACTTGTCCTTTACGAAGAAGTAAGTAAAGACTTCTCGTAGCCTTCAATGGTACTGGACCTAATTGAACTTGGCTATCCATTTCTTAATGGAAAACACTTCAACTTTATTCTTTCAAATGGATCACATTTAGAGGCAGCTCTAAGACTAAAAGCACAATGCGAGACTGCCTGTCAATCTGAAAGCTCTTCTATCCCCACGACTGTGTTCCCATGTCACTTCTGCAAACCTAGGAGAGATATCAGTGATGCTTCAGCTTTACATTAGGCTTATTTCTGTGAAATTATTTCAGGTAGTTCTGCACTAAAATGATCCTGTGACCCTGCATCAGGGGATGATGTAGTCATTCAAGTCACACTGGCAAAAAATTGTTAGCTATGTAGGGATGAGCAGTAGAGTTCAGCAATATTTTCATTCTTGTGTTTTATTTTCAGAATAAAATCAGGCAGATTCAGGCAGATTGAAACTGTTAGTTAATTTGTATGAAACTCTGAAATTTTTCAGTTAATTATTTTCTAAAAAAGTTTCATATTTGTATTTTCCTAAGACAGTATTTTGGTTTTGGCAATAAATAAAATTATGAATGAAACAAAATTCTTTCCTTTTTCATGACTTTTGCAGGGGGCTAAAAATCAAACATTCATGCAGCTCTGAACATGCTGTGTGCTGTTGCAAACATCATCTTGATCTATTCTCCTAAAATTGTGTTTTTGTAGACGGTAAGAATCACAGGGCAAGACCATTCTTGTTTTCTATTCAAACTTCTTACATCACATTGGTTCATTTCCAAAGTGAATGTAAATAACAACTGCAAATGAATATGAATGTACTTGGAAATAGAGTAATATTTGTGCCTTTAAGTGAATTTGACAAAATTACTCTTGCAGGTCTGATAAAACATTTTAGACAAAGTAGACTTTTAACATTACAGCAGTTCGAATTTGTGGCCGATATTTCTTATTCAGGTAGAGATAATCAACTGAAGGTAACACTCTTTTCCTCCAGTATATTTTTATATCAGAGAGACATTCAAATGATATTGCTCTTGAAAAAATGAACAAAAAAAAAAACCCTTTGCAATTTCCTCTCTTACTGCTTTATCTAACTTTGTAACATTTTTGAAAATAATCCTTCCATCTGTTTTAATTACATCACTAGTTATACAGTTACTATGTCATTTTACTTTTTTTTTTTTTTTTTTTTAATTTATACCTAATAAACAGAAAAAAATGAAAATGTTGAACAACTGAGTATGAAGATACTGGATAAGTTCCCTGAGAACTGATCAATAAGTTCCTACAACAGAAGAAGGCTCAGAGGAGACAGACAACAGTAAGGTGCCCATGAAGCTCAGGAATACTGTAGCATATGACTCATTAACCATAGCTGTAGCATGGAAAACTGATTTTATCTCAACAAAAATGAAACCAGAGGATAAACTTTGCTTTAGATAAGCAGCTGTATCTGTTGAATGAATCAGCTGGTGTAGATGTTTCTTCATGAGTTTTTCAAAAGAGTGTGAATATCTCCCTGAATTAGGCAGACCAGGATGGGGAAAGTGGTGGCTCAGCCCAATTATAGCCCTCTATTATAGAGATTGGTAATGGCAATCACATCGGTATTGTGATTGAACTGTATATTGTAATTGCCATATTTTGCTAAGTATACACAAATGTTCTGCAATTTCAGGATATTGCTCTGTAACTCTCCTAAATCAAAAGTCACATGAAACATCACATAGCCTCAAAGTAAACTTTTTATTAAATATTGCACATTCCATGTGTATGAAATATCTAAAGGAACTTGGTCAGAGAGTACTGACAGGAAGAAACTGAAATTGTAGAAAAGCATGCAGCATGTATTGATACCATCCTACAGTGTTGCCTAATATGATGAATTATTTTTAAGTACCCTTGTGAACACAAGACTGCATGAAAGCAATCTCTGTCTTTCAGTTCTTGGTATTGGGAATGTCTTGCCCTATTTACCTCCATTATAAACCAGCTAACACTAGTTTAAGTGTTGATGTAATCACATGATTTGCTTCTTTGTTCAACATCTGCTCACAATCTGTTATCCCAGATAATTTCCTCTGTAAACTTCTGTTTAGAAAGGATCTAGAGAGCTTTAGACCTTTTTGCTTGGAATGATAAAAATAATAATTTATCCTCATGATTCATATTCATTTAGCTCTAAGAATAGAATATAGAAGAATACCTCACAAAGCCTCTGGACTTCTATCCTGACCAATCTACTCATGTTAGAAAAGACTTTCACAGAGGGAAAAAAACAAACAAAAAAAACTATGATGCTGTTAAGCCAGGAGTTGGCCTAGGTAAATATCCCTTGTGCTATCCAGTCATCACAAGGATGCTCACTCAAGATATAACTCTTGTAGCTTTATGACACTTACTGCACTTTCAATTCTTTTGTGACTTATGCTAGAGGATAACTAACATGGGAATAAGTGTAACTGAAGCACAGCCTCTTTCTATTTTATACTTCAGAAACAGAAAAATGCTGCTGTTCCAGCAGGGCACCTTGTTCAAAGATTAAAGGAAATACTTCTTCAACGTAAGAGCCCTTGTAGTATTGACTAGAAACAATTTTTTTTTTTTTTTTTGGGGGGGGAAGGGGGATGGGGGATGGGAAGAGGGTATGTACTTCTACATAAATCTATTATTATATTAGAAGGAAGGCTTCAGATTTTACTTAATAAGCTAAGACTAAATGTAAGTATGTATGTTTGGCTGTTTGGGGATATGGGGAGAAATCATATGGCTTCCAATTAAAAGCTCTTAAAGAATGTCCAAATGATTTAGTAGCTCATTGACTTGGAAGGTGAAGAGCTTTCTGATGGGACTTAGAAATTTCTCTATTATTTTTTACATTGTGAGTGAAGTGGGAACTACTCACTGTTTTATTAGCAACAGGAAAGTGGATATAACTCTATTTGTCTTTAATATCAGTGAAAACTGGCATATTTGCCAAGCTTGTTAGCCACAATTTGCTTCATTGAAATGAGGATAGCATTGGCAATGGGGGAATTTCTTAAACATATATATTAATATATATATATCTGTGTTCCAAATGACAGTGCTGATGAAAGAATATAATTTTCTGAGACTGAATTTCTCAGGGTTAGAAAAGTATTTTTGTCTGGTGAATATAAAGCACAAATGGCAGTTTCTCCAGTCTGCTGTGCCAATGGCTCTTTAACTGGCTTATTGGCACATCAAAAAAAGTCTCTTATAGCTTCTTTGATGATTTGGAGATAAACATGCTATCATGTAGCTCCCAGTCTTGTTACTGAATATGAAGGGAACAAGTACCTACATCAGCTGTCAGGTGATATATATCTATAGGCTGGACTAAATTATTAAAGAATGAATAACTTTGAAAAAAATGAATCGTAATTTACCACAAACTGCATAAACTAAACTGATGACAAAATTAGCTTAGAAACTGTTCCTCCCACCATCTGAAGTCCTTTGAATTCATAGGAGTTCCATTATAAAGGTTAGGATTCTATTGCTTTTCTTTTCTTACTCAGACAAAGTAACAACTCGCAAGAAAGGCAGTTGTTTTCTGGTCTTGCATAAACTGCAAGTGCCTTTTAGAATAGACATGTCTAGGAAAAACTTTCTGTACTGCTGAATGTGGCAAGCCTTAATATTTAATATTTCGGTTGTCTCCCATGGAGAATTAACAAGCAGTGACAAGACTAAAGAAAGGGAGGAGAGTCAGATGAAGATTTTTTTTTTTTTTCTGTAAGCCGAACAAAACCAAAATAATGCCAGCTCACATTTACCACTATGTGGTACATGTCTCATTAAATAGAGAATAGAAATAAGATGCAATAAAATTCCTCTGGTAAATTGAAAATGAGCATCATACAGAAATCATACCAGTGTGAATTCAGATTTTTAAAGAACAAAACGAATCAGCTCATTTGAAACTTGTAATTTCTTGCATCACATCATCACAAAAAAAAAAAAAAAAAGAGAGAGAACTGTGAACAAGAACTAGAGTATCAGTTGATGTTGTGATACTATTGGAGCTTTGCTCTTAGGGTTTATTATAAGACTCCCAGAATCCCTTGGTGTACTTACATTCTTGTAATTCACATTATTTACCTATCATTTAAGACTCTCCATAATTTGTGCTGTCATGTATTGTTGCCTATTATGTCACTGTGCTACCACAGGGATTTGATCAGTGGCTGAACTGCTTTAACTCAATTAAGTATACTTGACAAACTGTGTGATGCTCTAACTTTCACAGAATTATTTTTAACTGTGACAAGATGACACATCATTGTCTCTTGACTGCTAACCCAGATTGGATGATATCGACTGATAGAGGAGGCTATCTTGGCTGATAGGTATACGTAGCAGTAACTGAGAATGCATCATGCTATTAAGCTCCAACAATTGCTTTACTGCTGTTATAAATGTCAGCTCTAACCTACGATAAAAAAATTTTCACAGCAGGGCTCCAACTCACACTTCTTTGGACACTAAGTCTCATCTTTCTAGCAGACTGGATATTCTGAAATATGTACAGAACTGAGGGAGTCTGAGTTTCTTCTCAGTAAACCTTATCAAACCTATTTTGCTTACCATTTAGACAGGAGTTGAGGTCTATCTCACAGCCCTGAAAACTGCACAATGATTACAGATTTACATTGCGTTTATAGAGGCTGCATTTAACTATTAGCTGTACAACTCAATGAATATAAATTCTGGGAGATGACTATGTCCTTTGCAACTCACATTTCAGTTCTGGCTCTTCAGTGGAAAAGACCAGTTTTCTAGCTCTTCTCATATATATAAACGTGATGGTTTGCTTACAATTTTTGAGTATGCAGGTGTTCCCTTAATGTACTGTAATACTCTTAATGTATTGGGACTGGCAGAGCAGAAGACTATCAAACCACCGCAGCCCATGCCGGAGGATGCTTCCTTTGGTTGTTGGATGGACAGTTGTCCTTGTCCTCACCTGCTGTTGCAGCCCTGAGAGTTGTTGCTAGAGGACACTGAGGGCCATGTTCTCCAGCCCGTTCTTGGCTGTGTCCACTCCAGCCAACTAGGAGTTTTACATACATAGGGTATATATAGGGTGTCTGTGCTCTCAACTGCCTTTGGTCAATTGTCATTTCAAGGTCCAATGAAAATTTTTCTTTTTGGCTAGAAATTCTGAGAAGGAAATATCTTTGAAATGTCCCTCTACAACAATTACAAACGCTAATTCAAATCTAATGCTTGTATCTCCTTCAGCTACAGTTTGGGCCCTACCACCAGAATTAGACATCAACCATCTCCAAGAGGACTTGCAGCAGTAGTGCCTGCTGCTAAGACCGGTAGAAGTATCATTTGAGTTATTAGTTATACTTTTCTTGTTTGCACGCACTTGCTGGTCTGTAGGTTAGGGTGTGACCAAAAGGAGTGTAGGAACAACCTGAGATGTGCAATACAGCAGAGTTTTTACAAGAATACTAATTCTGCGCAATTAAAAATAAATGAAGCTTTCATCCCCAAAGTGGAAGGGCAATCTTCTTAGCCATGGGAATTTCTCCACTTCTATCCTAACCCACATAAAACTATGCATGTCATTTCTCAGATGATTAAAAGGCCCATTTTCAATCCAATAATAATATTTGTCTATCTAACTTTCTGCCATGACAGAGCATATCTAGACTAAAAGGGGATTCTGTCTTTAAAACTGACTCCAATGGTCTGAGCCTACAGCTCTGTAACTAGGACCAGCGCACTATGCAAGTCTGTCACAAAGAGGCTTGTGCCATTTCAAAGCTACAAATGAAAAGAAATTGAGTTCACATGCTGCAGCAATGCAAATCAAAAGCCATAACATTTGTATTAATTGCTGAAAGCAGATAGTGCCTGGGAAGCAGAATAAAGGCTGGAAGTGCAATAAATCTCCAAGTCTAAGTTTGGAAATGAGCCCAGTCTGGGGGGAGTTCAGAGTCTGGTAGGACTTACTTTTTAAAGTATAATTCTATCGGGAAAAAAATCAGTGTGAGAAATATATTCGAGAACTTTGTTAATTTTTCTTTGGCCATTAGCCAAATGTTGCTAATTGAATCTCTAAGTACTGGTTCACTTACTTTGGTGCCCACAGAGAATTAAATCTTTTTTTTTTTTTTTTTTTTTTAATAGCAACCAATGCTCTTAGACTTTTTCATCCTGTCATTTAAAGATACGATTAGTGGTATATTTTTAGGATCTTTACTGAAAATCTTAAATGTGGCCTGAAAATAAACTTGAGAAATATAACTCAATTTACTAGTCTGACTCTTTCTGCTGAGGGATACACAACGGCAATAGTGCCAGGAACACTACTTATTCTGATTTTAAAACAAGCACTAAATAAAAAGGGAATGTAAACGTAGTCTTTTTCTCCCCTTTAAAAACCTGATGAAAAAAATAGAGGAGTATAGCAAAACAGAATTCTTTTTTATTTATTACATACTATATTTAGGATAAAAATATACACATGCATATAAATAAACAGTACAGTGATTTTCAGCTACTCCAGGCCTTCTCCAAATTGCTGAAATGCAGTGTACATCACAGCACAGTGATGCTGTACTAATTTTCTTAGCTGCTGAAAAAGCAGCAGCATCATGGCTGAGCAGTGGCTGAAGCAGTTTCATAGCAATACTGGCATAAATAAGGTAGCCAGTGAAAGCAATTGCCTATGCAGAGGAAGGAGACCTGACCAGTAATTTGCTAATTACTATTGTTGCAGCCCCAGAGCAAATGTGTATCAAAGATCCGAAAGAAGTTCGTGCTCTGAAAGGTCTTACAGCTCTTAGAGATGATGAAAGCTAGCATTATTTCTCATGTGAATGGGGTGAAGATTTGACTCCACTTGTGTTAGGCAGCTGTTTTATTGTTGTTTTGTTCTATTAAATTGGCAATAGAAGGAAAGTGGAAAAGCAAATGGCATGCAAAGTTGGGAGATACTAACAGCAAGAGCAAAAGTCAAGGAAAGAAAAGTAAATGCAGGGAAAAGAAACCTGCCTAGTTTCACTGCCAAGACTTTTGCACCAAGGCTTCGCTGGCCTGTGTTCTCTAATGAAGTCACACTGCCAATGCATTACTAGCTGGAGTGGTCCTGTGGGTTTCACAGAAAAGCTGAGTGTTCAGCTCAGTAGTTCAGGGAATTAACAGTAATTATGTAAAGTATAGCCACAATGTGTCATTTGCAAGGCTTCCTGGTGATGCTTAAAGTTGAATATTTTACTCTCTAAAAACAATGTTTCTTCTGAGGAGAGGGCAAAGCATCACATACTAAATTGTCTCAAAATTTTTGCCCTCATGACAGCAAAGTAAACAGAGGTACGGTAATAAAATGCAGGCATATATCTGCACGGAGAACTGATATAGCTGCACAAACAAAGAATTCTAATGGAGATATAGCATATACTGGCAAAATCAGTTTTCTGCTGGTATAGCTTATGCTGGTTTCGTAAAGAGATTTAAGACTTTTTAAATAAAACTGCATGAACACTTACAGTTTTCTTGGGAAAATTATACCGCCAGGGCTAGGAAAACAACTCATTAGACAGAAACCTTCATTACTGCATTGCAATTTTCAAATCCTTATCTTCCATTTATATTTTCATGAAAAGCCATCCTTTTCTTATTTCTATTGTAGACACACACACATACTCACAAACAAGTTACATATATACAAATATGTAACTATATATTTATATATTACTGGCCCACCAGACTTTTGAAATCCTGTCTAACACAAAGCCATGGAAGCAACAATTCATACAAATCAGGGCTTAACACAAGACAACTGTCTGATATATTGACTCATTCTAATAGAAGATGCATGTTACTCCAGCCTAATTTACTTGAGTTACTCTCTGGTAGCTTAATTTGAATGGCTTTTTTAGTTTTAGTGAGAGAGAGAGACAGAGCGAGCAAAGAAAGATTGACTGGGTGACAGACCACACTAACAGAGATGCTTAAGTTGTCAAATGTTAGATCAGGCTAGATCTCCCTGGTGAATCCGCAGCGCTGGGGTAAGAAAGAGAAGCCCTTGCTCTGGTGTTTTCTCAGAGCTACTGTTGAGATTTTCCTTTTTCTGTCTCTTTTTTATGAAGGCATTTGACATATGGTTCTGGCGCTGCTCAATTACAGATATCTCTTCCACCTCACTTAGCATTTTTCATTTATTTGTCATTTCCCATTTTTAACTAGAATTATACTTTATTCATCCTAGCCCTATGTTATTAATTTTTATCAGGGAATGGAAAACGTCTCTAGTCTATTATTTGTGAGGAGAGAAATTTTAATCAGTACAGAACCTGGCTGAGAATGAGATATAAGAGTTTCCCATTTTAAATGGGCTGATTGGTCACCAACATAGTTTTTCGCAAGCACTGAAAACATATTTAAGACTATGCCATTTGATTAACTTGTAAAGTCTGAGAGTAGCTAGCAAATTCAATTATGGATTCAAATTATGTTACTAAATTGGTCTAATTTTTAAAAGTGATGAATGAAGTGCATTAAAAGAAATAGATAATAAAGGTCTAAAGAGGAATTGGCAAGGACTCTATTAATTAAAACTCAAGGAACACATGCATATCTTTGTTATGGGAATGTTACGGATACATTTCTGTGCACCAAAAATTTACAAAACATTTATATTAAATTATGTTTAATTTCTTACATACTTGAAATTCATTTAAATACATATTTATGGTGGCAGAAGACACTAGACATGTTTTCCTGCAATGAACAATATCCTTACTAACCATGCTGGGGTGCAGTGCTTATCCTGGAAAAACAGAAATCTCCTTAAAAAAGAGTTCTTGAAAGATATAAAAATGTTCCTTAAACATAGTAAGCCGAGACAGAGTTAGAGGATTAAGCCCAGATCCCAGAAAATTAATGAAAGAATCAGGAAGAAAGATGATGGATCAGATCCTCTGGTGAGTCCCTCATATATCTCATTGTTTCTTGGCCTGGGTCAAAAGGCAGCATGAGGAAGGGGTCCCAAGAAATGTCTCTGCAAGATGCAGTTATAAAATTGATTGCCAAAGGTCCCTTGGTTTTAAGTGAAAGACTGGGGCTCGGAGTTGCCAGTCTTGCACCCAGACACCTCCAAGACACACTCATACCCTCATCTCTGATTCACTGCATGTGACACCTTGGTGCAGCCCAGTCCAGAAGGCAGGAGGTGACCTAACTCTGCAGAGTCACTGTACGGGCTCACGACTGTTACTCCTCTGCTGCACCTCTCACCACCTTGGGTCAGATCATATTTCAGTTCTTGTGTTGATGTAGTGTTTTGTGCCATCTCCATCTTCTCCTTGGGTGGGAGGCACCTTCTCTCCTCTCCTCTCCTCTCCTCTCCTCTCCTCTCCTCTCATAATTTGTTGGAAAGACAGCATACTTTTCTGCATCTGGTGAAAAGGAGTAGCTATTTGCAACCCTGAGAAGCACACAGCTAATTCCTTAGGGATGGCTCCTTTCCGACAGACAGTGTGCAGCTTCTGCAAACTATTACATGTTCAAGATGGGAGATTAGCATTTCAGAGGTTGTCATGAGCAGACCTCTAACTACTTAAATTTCAGGTATTTTCAGAACATCCTTTCCACTTTAGTTTTAAAGGTTTTATAAGAAATAGGAAAAAGTGTGTTGCTTCCAGTCCCCTGTAGGTGAAATATAAATGATATCACAGAGCAAGGAGGCATGATATGAACTGGGGGCTCGTGGCAAGGAGGTCTTTTATGTGTTGGGGACTGCGGATTAAGAGACATGCAAGATTAACAAAGTGAAACAAATAAACAAATAATTCTTGTCAAAATTAAGTAGAGACAGCTTGTATTGTACGCGTTAAATGTTACTGCAGTCAAATATTTTGCAACTCATAAGACAATCTTTGCCTGATAAGACTGTCAAAAAACAAGCAGGACAGTTGGTAGCATGTGAAAGGATGCTGCCTCCTGTCATGGGAGTCCTCAGTTCACCCAGTTTAAGCGCTAGAGCTTTTCCCATAGCCATTCAGGCATCCCTGCTTTCTGCTTCCAAGACTCCATCTCCTGGCAATAGTTTGTCAGGTCCCATCTGTTTTTTTGTGAAGCTGCCAGCCCCTTGAGAGAGGGCCCTCCATTCCCATCTCCTTTCCGATGCTGGAAAACCAAAGGGGAATAACCCCTGCAATCTGCCAGAAATTGGTTTTCTGAAAGCAAGAACTCTGCTTCAGGGAGCTGCACTCTACCATACTTAGAGGAAAATTAGTTTTCTAAGTACAGGGCTTTCTTCTGCCGGCTGCCTCAGTTCTCCTTGTTTGCCTGGGTGCCTGCTATTCACAGTGCGCCTCAATGGAATTTGAGCTTAAATAACTCACTAACAAGTAAAATCCAGAACATTATGGCAGTTATTGTGGAGGTGAAGAAAAGATGGCAAAGAAACTTTCAGACGCTCCTTGTCATGTCAATGATAGTAAAACTTTGAGCACAAGGCAGGCTATGGGCTAGTATAATTAACAAATGTTAAATTTGCCAGTACCTAGAAAACAATTAACAAATGTCCTATTTGATCTGGTAGTATCATTAATCATCTGAAGCATCCCTTCAAATTGATTTATCAGTCAAATAACTGTGACCTCGCTAGGGCTTTAATAGGACAATAATTTTACACTGTGTTTTATAAACATACATAAAGTGACATTCTCTCCCCCAAAGGACTAACTGTCTAAATAAGGGAGGGCAAACCTACACAGTAGAGACAACACGGGACAACAGCTGAGGAGAGGAAGTATTTATCATGAGAACAAGGCAACAGAGATTTTCAAGGATAACTTTGGAACAGAGAAAAGGTGTTTTATTGGGTAGGAGTTGAGAAAATAACTGTAAGGCACGGGATTGGGAAGAGCTCATCTGTTTGAAAAAAAAATAAGGTAGTCATAGGCAAAATCATTTTCAGACATTCAAGTGTATGAAAAGCTTTAAAACAGAACAGGAGACTTCAGGAAGATTCAGCAAACCTCTAAAAAGAGGAACCAAGGAAAACAGCACCATTTGGATGAGTGAGGTAAACAAGAGAAGGGCTATAGAAATAAAGGTGTAGTGTAATCCAGTTTTAGTGGTGGTGAACTGGGCTCTTGGGAGATGATAAAAAGAGTGCGAGGCCATACAATGTAATGAACTGGAGCATCCACAGTGAAAAAAGGGGAAAAGAAAAGCAGCCTGGTGTGCTGTATGGAAAAGGCTCAGAGGTGAAATACATGGGATGCTGAGGGCATCAAATTTTAAAGAATGAAGGGGAATTTTCTTTTTAAGTAACATAAAATTTGCCTGTAAGATTCAGCTATTTGTTGCCTGTTTAAAGCAGCAGTTATTTTCTTGCACAAAGAAGAGTAACGTCTGTAATTACATGAAGTGAGCTGAAGCAAGAACTGCCAATCCTCAAGCATAAACTATTTCTCCTATAACGCCACTCAGACCACAGGATAATATTACCCAGTTATTTCTCTGTGAGACTTGGGTTACTTTATGGCTTCTGCTGAAACATTGTTTACTGGCAGTGTAAGAGAGAGAGGATTTTGCTGGGATGGCCACTGGGTGATTCTGTTCTCCTAATGTATACTCGCTGTATATACATAAAGTTTTGGTGCATTTCTACAACTTAGTATACAGACAGCACCAACGAGTGGAACACAGTCATGCATCCAATAAAGAGCCTTCATTTTTCCGTTTTGTTCTTACAAATTCTTGCTTATTCTCACAAATTCTATCTTCCTTTTCAAATCTACGTTTATCTGCAATCTGTCTATAAATGTGCCCTGCTACAAGGGGTCATTTTGTATGTATATTGAATGCTAGATCATAATCAGAAGCAGATAACAAAACCAAGAATCGTTGTTGACCTCAAACCATTTCCTAGCAGAGAAGGTGTTGTCATATCCTCCTTCTGTCCAAAGGGCAGTAATGCAAGATTTTAGAGTTCTCTGAAAGAAACTGCTACTAAATTTTAGAACAAATTCCTGAACGACAGCTTCTGTCCTCAATCCCTAATGCTAAACATCTTTAAATCTTTTAAAGATTTTAAAGTACTTTGAAATCTTCAGTAATCTTGTACTGCTGAAACTCTCCAGTGTCTCCATGGAAACATAATAATTCCCCAGAGATGAGGGGAAGGTGTCACTATTGATGCCAATATCTTTACTCAAGTTGCCCATGAAGAAAAGGTATTTTTTTTCTATCCTGAAGCTAAATAATGCCTTCTGAAAGTATCTCTTTTATCAGAATGATGTAAAATTTTACCAAAAATTTTACCCAAGATAAGCAAAGTGGTTAAAAAACAAAACACACTCTTAAACATGAGGATAATTAGTACACAGTTATTCAAAGACATCCACAAGCAGGCCCCTTTGGTATCGGAAAGAAATGATGAGAGGAACAAATATGAGTCTGTAAAGGTAATACATATTCTTTTTCTATGTTTCTTATGTAATCAGTATCATTATGTTACCTAATGACACCAATTATTTAAAAATTAAGCACATAGTACTGCATACTTCATATTTATAATATTCAGATGGAGTTGCTACCTGCAGCACTTCAGGGGCAGGCATCCTTTAATAAATTCTACATGTGCCTTTGGTATTTTCTCTAGGGTTGTATTTTTTTAATGCTTACTCTTTTAGTGGGGAATCTTAAACATAAAAAATTAAAAAGGTCAATTTTATGATGAAACACATGAGCCTGGATATTCTAAATGGCACCCTAGACTACAGAAGCTAATTGCTTTTCGACAGAAGAACTCTCTTAAGTGCTCACGATGGAAACAGGTTCATGCGAAAAGCAGGATGCATCTCTCCTCAGCTTCCAGCCCTGCTGGGACTTGTCGAGATGAGTGACGTTCTAAAAAATAGTTGTCACCTGGAGCCTGTTAATATTATAATCAAGTGAAAGTACAATTATGACTGTCTTAATCCATCTGTCTGTATGTCTGCTCCACTTCCAATCACCTGCTTTGGTCACAGGTGTACTATTATGGAGCTGGAGTTGAAAAAATCCAACCACATGGATATTCCAAATTGCTGTATAATCTTCCATGGCAGTTTGCTTCTCTCTGTAGCTTTCGTGGGTCATTTGACAGTAGGGAGAGCAAACAAAGGCCACATATTACATGAAGTATAGCCAAAGTTCCTTTGCATGTGGCGTTTGGCTGAATGATGCCCAACTTTATGTCCGCATACTGCAATTTTAACAATTGCCATTTATGTAAAATGAGAGTAAAAAAACATAACAAATGCACTATATTTTGCTAAAATGTGTAAAGTTTAGTAGTGTTTAACAGCTATTGGATACTATAGCTAAAATTAAACAAACATACTATAACTATGGTAAACAAACAAAGATTTTTAGTATGTGGTGGTAGGTCTACAAAGACAATTTGGATTTGTATGATATTTAGATAGTTCTTTTCTAATTTCAGCTTATATGACATTTGATACTATAAGTGATCAAGCTAAGAACCTGTCATTATATCTGATACAATCAAATTATAACAGCATCAACAATCAAGCAATAACAATTACAACAAACACTACTCGCAATATCTTTGTATTTTAAATAATCTTAAAATCCATTTCAAAAATTAGCTGAAAAAGAGTTTTCTGAAGACAACTGCAGTTAATGGAAAGCAGTAGTAGGTTCTTGGGCACCTTCCCAAAGTATTTTTTTTCCAACTTGATAAATGAAGCCTTGAACTCATGTGTATGAATCTTCTGTTAGAACCCTGTTAATGTACAGCTGTTTAGGTTTTGACCCAATGTTTAGAAGAAGCAAAGTATTAAGTTAGTGTGCATTATATACTAAAGAATCTTGGATGGTAACTGTCTCCTTACAGGTAAGATAACATTTTTTTAGAAGCTTCAATAAAATGCGTGTAACTCTGGTTGACAATCTGTTTGGGATACAAAAATCTTCCAGGCATGTTCAGCACACTATTAATTTTTAATTTCTATAAATTGTTTAAGTATATGAAACTAGAGAAAGAATTTTAAACCTTGTAATGCTCTATAAAACTGCATAATCTAAATTAAAAATGCCATTGAGTCGCATTATGAGATGGTTAATGGTGTAATCACATTTCATTCTTCAAAATTTCCTCTGAGATTTACTCAAAGCTGAGTACATGCTCTCAAAAGAATATTGAATAAATAGAGCCTTTTGCTCTTAAGTGTGTTAGAGTTGAAGACTGGGCTTTTAACAACGTTCAGTAAAAATGTTCAAAGGTTGTCTTAAAGCAAATTTCCTGAATTCATCAATGTTCAAATAACAGATATTAGTTAAGCAGCCTGCTGATGACAACTCAGTCAAATGTGTGTGTCCCTTGGCTAATATTAGGTGGGATTCATTTAGTTAATCAGGAAGTACCTTAATTCTTCTGAGTCTGCAGCCTTCACATTTCCCTCCACTCAAGGTGACTCCCAGTAAGTGTACAAAAGGAAAATATCTTCAATTTGTAAACAAATCTGTTTGGACTATGGACAATTACTCAGGGAAGGAACAAATACATGACTCATGTCATTTTCATTCTAGGTTGTTTTAATTAAAATGAATCAACACATCTAAGGAAACTGAACAGTTACTCAAAAGAAGCACTTTAGAACAGAGAATTTGTTCATCGCTGATATTTAAAAATGGTTGAATTAAATGAAGTCTCTTTCAGGTAGTCCTTAGGCTTACAAAATCACTATAAACTTTGTGGCAGCAGTACCATTTCCAGGAAGATCTGAAAGAGACTGAAAAAGCAATGTATATTGCTTACCTATGTTTTACATATAACCACTATCATAATATTTAATGACATTAGACTCTTTTAGGCAGTCAGAGCTTCACAAATCATAAAGGTGTAAATGTGTAGATGGCATCTGGAATGGATCTGATGTTTTAGAAAGTGATAATATGTTTAGTTCATGCAGTTTATGTTCCTGTAAAATTTGCTGCATCATTATAATTTTGATCATTGCAGCAGGAAGCAATAACCGTGGCAAGAAAGAGCTAACAGCCAGTGAAAAAAATCCTTTTCTTGTGACACACAATGATTTTAGAAACGTCTTTACAAAACACAAAGCCACAGAAACTTAAAATGTCAGTTCAAACAGAGCACAAAACAATGATTTAGGAGATTAATGCTTTTGAAGACTAAAGCAATTCATGCAGTTAGCAACAGAAAATGTTTGCAAGAGTCCATCCAGTGCAATCTTTGAAGTGTATCTGGGTTATCTATTTTGTGCAGTTGGTATCTAGTCACAGCGACATTTCTGCAGACATCTCTGAAGGAGAATCAGGAGGCTGTCATCTGAAAATAAGGCAGGCGCCACCAGCTGATACAGCAAATGCCAAGTGGCTATTTAGCAGTGCCAGCTCACACAAGGCTTGCACAGAAAAATAGCCCCCTCTCTTCTGTTTGTATCTAAATCTTCAGTAAACTAAATCACTTCCTAAAAGCAAGGATGGAGAGAGCAGTCTATTATTCCCTGACAGACCACGAAGTATTGTCCATATTGACAATCTGTTTTGTATAGGCAGGCTGCAGAAGCAGTAAATCCTATTCACCTCTTCAAAGTCAAATGAAGACATTTAGAAAACAGAACAGCTATTACATGCAGTGGTGAAAGAAGACCGTATCAAAGGGAGGTTAAATGGATGCACCAGCTATTAGATTATGCGCAGTTACAACTGGAAAATCTCCCAAACCCTTCCATCACCTGCTAATGCCCTTCAGGATATTAATTATATCACCTAGTCTATCCAGCTGACCATTCAAATATTATCCTCTGTCCCGTCTGTGCTAATTTTATGGATAAAAAATCAATTTCATGCTAACAGGACTGCTATGGAAAATGCTTATATGGTACTACGGCCTCACTTATGCACTCTTTCTCTACCCAAAACATATGGCATTCAGCGTGTACAGACCACTCTGGAGATTTACTGTAATTATGTCATGATGTGCTTATTGTTATGGATTCGGCAGCCTTTCTGCATCTCTACCTGCTTTGTTCAAGAGCAGCTGCTAGTTTCAAGCTGTTGCCTGCTTCCAGCAGCAGAAGCTGAATGAAGGAATGCTTTCTAGGGAAGACATGTTTTGAAGCAGACATACTGACAATAAACCAAATTCACTTGGGAAGCATAACATTGACTGGATAAAAGTCGAGTAATCATTCTATGATAATTTACTGAAACTGGGTGCAATTTGCTTTAAAATGAAAATTCCCCCTGCTGATTATGTTGGACTTGGAGGCCTTTAACTGATAAAAGTGTGGCATTTGCTTTTATGAAGCAGCTGATCTTTGGAGATTCATTAGACCTCATTATTTCTTCTTATGCATAAGTGACTATTAATCCTAACTCACTGAAAGCGAGGAATGGGAAGAAAAGGACTGCCTAAACCAAGACTTGACAGTCCTTCTGTAGCACAAGCTTTCTGTGTTCATGAGGACTGTATACACTGAACACACGTACTAACAAAGCCTAGATCTCTTGATAAAATGGGGAGTGCTTAAGAAGAGACTGACAAATCTTGCTTTCTGGCATGGTTTCTGTTAGGAAGCAGCAGCATGTATTCTGGATGCACCTCTGCCAGCACTGGTGAGGGGTGCCGTGCAGAGGCCCAAAGGGTCTGACCCCTTGCCTCTTGTCGCCTGCGTGCCACTTCTAAACGGAGCAAGCCTACCCAGAAAATGGAGCTGCTTGAACCCAAATTGGAGCCAGGGAACTGTATCTCACGCTCAGTTTTATTGGTCCTATCTTTAGGAGGAGAGTATGTGGAAGGGGAAATGGTTAATTGGTCAGAACAAAAGATACAAAGAGTGTTGGAGATTCCTCTGTTGTGCTATTGCTATGCTGCTCTTCCTGGAAATGGCAGCTATTAATATTTTATTGACTTGAACCTCTGGGGTAGATTCCAGATGTTACTACTCAGTCACTCTCTACATTTAAAGATAAATATATTCTGCCATGTCAATATTTAATTCCCACCTATATCAGCAGCCAAATGCCCCTATGAAATTTCAAATGCCTTTTTGCCTCTGGTTACGACACTGCACATGAGTGATACATTCCAGATTCAAGGAAAACTTGAACATAAAAAAAAAAAAAAAAAAAAAAAAGGGGAAAAGTTTCACCTCTACATTGTTAATCTATATACATTTTGATAATCTATATATATTAGAAGATAAATATTTCCTTTTCTGTGTTCAGAATAGAGTAGAAATAAAGTTATCAGAGCTCAAGGGTAGAGTTAAAAGAATCTTGTCTTCTATAAAAGAATTATGTTCAATTGATTTTGGAAACAAAAGTTGCTTTATACCAATCACTTTCAAGCAGGTGAGTACTGAAAAACTGGTATCTAAATAAAGCTGAGGTTTACCTGAGTGGTGCTGCTAAGAAGCTACATCTTGAAAGGTCCCCCAAAACCACAGCAGAGCATAAATATGCTGTTGGCCGTCCAGCTAGTGATGCAAGTATCATCCGTTAGAGAAATGTGGATAATTTGGTGGATAATTTTGTTGGTGTCTGCTCAGAAAACATGCAAAGAACAGGCTACCTCTACTTTTAAGGGAGAATCTTTTCCTTCATTTGGATAGAACAATGACATTTATCACTAATGAATATCACCTGTCGTTTGAAATCTTGGCTTCAGGTTGAAACTCCAGCCCATTCATGACAAAAAATCATCTCAGACTCCTCTCATTACAATTGCCATATTGGAGAAGGCTGAGAAGTTGTTTTGCATGCTACGTAAACATTAGATTTTTTTTTTTTTTTATCTCATAAATAATGGATTTTTTCCCCTCTAGGTTACTGGATTACAGCTCATGTTCCTCTCCTGCACTCCATGCTGTGTGGCCACATCTTGACAGCTAGAGATTGGGTATTGCTACGGCTTTAGTGATCCCAGATTCTCAGCGTGTGATTGTCACGGCATTGTAGATGTGTGTCAGTGTAGAGAGATATACTGGCAAATGAAATAATCCAGAGACTATCTCCTGGCCTAAAGGCTAACTGGTATGACACAGCTTGTATGTCTGAACTAAGCTCTTTTTGTCCCCAGGAACAAGGTGACTGTATCCAAACTTCCTTGCAGGAATGGTCCCTAGTTTGTACGGCCCATAAAACCGTGTCCAGACATCGTCTAGCACAGTGGTAATGGCTCTAGGTGAACATTAAAGAGTGTGTCTGTTCTTGCACTTGTGTCCTGGCCAAGTACAGGTGTATTATGGAGTCCACAATCCAAGTAAACAGTCAGCAAAGGTAGCAAGAAACAGCGTACTATTTTGATTATTTCTTCTCTGCACTTTAAAAGATGTGCATTGACATTAAACTAAAAGATTTCCGTGCTGATGCAGTTTCCATGAGAATCCTATTTCTTCAGAAAATTCCCAGCTGGCTCTGCTACTTAGAGTGCACGAGGAACCTCAAACAGCAAAAATAATATGAGCATTTTTATGACCCAGTTTCTTGGCCTGCCTCAGATATTTATTCCAAGGGTCCTAAGGTACACAGTTACCATAAAAACTTAGATAGTTTGATCTGGAAGGCAAAAGTCTTCTCCATGCTGTAAAATAGAGAAAAATATTACAGAATTCATAACACAATGTTATGATTTCTACTCACACACTCATAAATACAAAGGAAATTTAAAGGCTTAGATTTCCATTTTCTGTAGGTATAGCTTTTTTTTTTTTGATGTTGCTTTTGTTTTTTGTTCTGTTTTCTTGAGAAGTAGTTGGCTCCATCCAAATCAATTAACTTTTTTTTTTTTTTATATAGAATTTTAACTATTTTTTCTAATAGAATTTTAGGAATTTACCATTAATTTACCAGTACCTTCCACATAGATCCAGTTGCAGTGGATGTGAGTTGTGCAGCTTACAGTTTTTTATTTGGTGAATTTAACAGACCAGATTTTTTCAACTGCAGGTTTGTGAGTACAATTACCATGACTAAAGCTAAACAGTATATAATTCTACATTTTTATAGATAATGCTATGCTTTCATGAGCTCATTTCATCTTTTGCACAGAAAGCTGTGCTGACAGCACACAAAAGTGAAACATAAAATGTGCTATACAATTTCAACATAAATTCCTCTAGAAACCAGCTTTAATACTGGCTTTTTCTGCATTTTTAGGAAAATAACTTACTCTCATGTTGCAGTTGGCAATATAGTTTATCAATCCCTCTCATATTCAGAAAGGGCCCCTTAACTCATGAACTGAGGTGTCTTGCTTTCAGTTCTGGCAGTTCTCATGGCATGTGCAGCAAAATGGCAAAATGATGCCTGCCATATTTGCTCACAGCAGCACAAGGCAGCACTTAATGTCAGCAAGAATACGGATACCAATGCTACTGAGATATACCTGTGCATATTTCTATATTTTATATTATATTATTATAGCAGCCGCATCATCTCATGGAAGAGATTGGTGAACTGAGCACTTGACTATGACTTTTCAGCATGAGAAGGGATTCCTTTCTGTTTAGCTATACAGTGTAATCGAATACTTGAGATTACCAGAAGCTTATTGTATTTCCTTTTGTTGGTCTTCTTCCTAATATTCTTATATATGTGTGTCTAAAGCAGCTACAATTAGAGTATTTGTTTTCTCCACCATGCAAATTCACTTGAAGAGATTATCCAAAGAAAGAATAGAATGGACAAGATTCTTTATCCTGAATCTCTTCAAAATATAAAAAACTTGCAGGTGCTTATCAAATTCTAAGTAAAAGGACACCAGTCTATTGCTTTGAGCTGCATATACCTGGAAGGAGTACACAAGCATTTCTTATGATAGGACAGTGTCATGCAAACAGAGGCAGGACTGTGCTATTTCAGCAACTGAGGAATAATTTATTATTTTCCCCCTCAGCTGTGGGAGGAAGGAAGCCAGCAAGCCAGCAGCACATTTTAGCACAGCATCTCCAGCATCACATAGCCCCGGGACAGCCATGAGGCACTGAACCTGGGGAACTGTAATCTCACTGCTGTACCATCCCTATAGGGTCAGACAAGCTGGTCACTCTGACAGCAGATTCAGAGTCCTCTATATGAAGGAATACATATGAGATTGTCGAACCAAATTGTTTGGAAACTTCCCTCCGGCCTCAAAGAAATGAGTCTGATGTTCAGCTCTTGGTTATCGCAATTCTGATCCCCAAAGAAATCACACCTTGGCTAGTGCAAGAAGGGGCTATGTGAGAGGCTGAGCTGCTTCTTCCAGTCTTTGCTCATGCTGGTGCTGTTTCTTTTCATTCAGTCAAGGAAATAAACTTCCTAGAGAAAATTCTGTATGCACTGATCAGGTAACTCTAAAGCTGACTTCCCTCCACTGAGTTGGAGCAAACTTGTTTTCACACAATTACCATATAACTTAGCTTTATATGAGCCCAGTTCATTAAGAAGGGAAGCTTTTAGGTAAATGAATGAGTGCAATTCTACTTACAAAGCTCCCTGCTCATTAAAAAACAGTTTATGCTTTGATGTGTGCAATTCAGTTTCCTGCAAGGATTGGTGAAGAAAAGTAGGTAGAATTTGATAGAAGCAACAACAGATAACATGTAGCCATAAAGAAATCTCTCCTTACAGTAATCCTTCAAAACACTAATGACATATACCTTAACATTATCGTCAAACGGAGAAACAGCAATACACTGTGCTCTGAGGCAATGTCAAAGAAGCCTGAACCTGATGTTGTTCCTCTTCTAACATGGCACGACAGTGTTATTAAATTAGCACTTTACAGTGATTCATACCCTCTTCCCATTGTGCTCATTCTGCCCAGTCCTGTTGTGAAAAACTAGCCTGTCTAAAGTACCAATCTATGTCATTTAGAATCAATTTTCTTTCAATCACTGCATTGCCCTAGAAAGGAACTCCACCCTAATTAAATAATGTTATTTTCCCCCATTAGGTTCAAAGAGTCTTAAGTTGATTACATGAGCTCTTGTGTCTTTTTTCACAAACAAATATTCTCACCACTAGACAAGCACAACAGGAGGCAGCCAGTATGCAAGGTAGGATCTTGGGCTTATGTGCGTGTGTAAGAGACAGAGGCTGCTCTTAAAAAGGAAGTGGGAAAACAATATTAACACGGGAAAATCCAAGGGCTTTTATGTGCAAGATCTATTTATGTGCAGGCCTGATGAACTCTATGTTGGGTAGAAGGGAAAATGGCATCAAGCTTAGTTATTACTGCAAATAGATCTATATGCCACGTGCAATCAGCAAACCTGAAACCTGAACAATAAGAATCCAGTGCTGGTTATGGCTACAGCTAATCAGAGGTTTTTCAAAAGTTTTACCTTTTTGCTTTAGCAGCAAGTAGATCTGATGCTCATTTTCATTTGCTTTTTTTTTTTTGAAATATCCAACTATACATATTTTGAACATTAGAATGGGATATGCTGGATTATTAACAGGTCTCAAAGCTCACGTCAAGCAGTGAAACTTCCTAAGAGATCAGAATCATCCATCTGAAGTTAGTTACAAAATTTCACTCTTTCCTCTTTTGCTGCCTTATAGGAGAATTTTTCCATGGATAGTGCAAAGTTAACTCATTATACTAGTTCACAAACCATTTCAGGACTTTTCTATCATGCCTATAAAATAGCTGACAATAGCTGAATAGGAAATACACTGAAGCTGCAAGCTAGTATCCCCTCTCTGTTTTCCTGTCTTTCTCCATTCTGTTTGTCTGTCTGGTTTTGTATGTAGAACAGAAGTTCTTTGGAACCGGAACTGTTGCTTTGCTTTGTGATTATACTGTGCCCAGCACAGCTGGCATCTTTTAGGTGATATATTATTAGCAGCATATTTGAGTCAAACACATCAAGGTCCAAAGCACAAGAAGACAGTCTGGTTAGGGAGATTTCTTTAAAGTTACATCTTGCTCCCACTGCTCAGCATTCTCACTTTGCCATTTTGTGCTGAAAGAACTGTAGATAGTAGTAGTTGTCAGTGTAAACCATTTTTTTCTGATTTGTTTCTAATATGGATTTCAGAGGCTAATTAGGAATTTATCCATAGTTCCACTCTTAAGCAGCAAAAGCCACAAAGCAAACTAAAAAAGAAATGTTAACTAGATGGTAAGTGATGAATTGCCCCTCTTTGAATTCCCATCTCTCCAGAAGGGCATAAGAATATTTAATGTCATCTGTAGTATGTTAACGTCAAGGATTTCAAGACTATCTAATTATTACTAATCCTTGAGAGAACCTGGGAGCATGAATACAGTACAACTAGTCTTCTGTCCTAAGTGTCTAAATATATACATGGACTACCTTGCTGTACTGTTTGATTACCTCGCAACATTGCAAGGAATTATCCTTGCAACGCTTCTGAGATACGTGAGAACTATTGTTTGCATAGTACAAACAGAAAGTGGCACAGGAGTTCAGCACTCTACCAAAGGCTATACTTTAGTCTGTAAAGTACCAAAGTCTGTAGCTGAGAAGAGATTTGGAAACTAGCTTCCTAACTGTCCCATTTTATTAGCACATGTTAATAACATAGTTATGTTTCATGATGTTTTAAATCAGCCTGAAAGCATCACAGCTAGAAAGGTATTATGCATGATGCAGACGATGCAGAATCTGGAGTAGTATACATTTACTGTAACTAGTATGGATGGATAATTACCTATTATAATTATTTAAAGCATGAAATAATAATTTTAATGACTGCATGATGCATATATTCAATTACTAATACAGGAAGGAACAAAAAGGAATTAAGACTAATGTACAGCACATAAAAAGTCACTGGACAAGACCACTTTTAAAATGGTCAATACTTACATGTGATAGTTTACTTAAGGTTTTATTTATTTGCTGTGTAAGTTACCATCAATAATGTAGATATAGATAGAACATAAGAAATTACTTTTTCCCACTCACTTGTTTTACTGGAATTATGTTACACAGTTCATCTTTCTGAGGGCTATATAACTAAAAACCAAACTGGCTAACGTGATGCCCTCACATTAGTCTTATTCCCATAACTCAGTCACTTAGTTCCACTAAAATCAATAGAGTCATGAGTGTGTAAGTGAGAAGTAAAAGACAAGCATAATAAATACTCCAAATCCTACGCTGGCAAATAGATATGTAATTCTGTCACATTAGCTCCATGGCTGATCTTTTATTTGCATATTTTCAGAGTTTTGATCTACAAATGGATTTTAATTTGTAGACTCTTGCAAGAAAAGCCTTGTGGGAGTGGGGGCAGGTCACGCATAATCAAAGAGTAAAGCACAGGCAGAAGGAAGATGTAGAGAATCTGAGCTCCATTTCTGTATGAAATGCAATTATCATTATTATAATTTGCCTGTACCACATAAAGGTCTTATTGCAGTAGGTGTCATCCACATTTAGTGTTTTTTTCAAGAGGTCACTGTCTATGCAAATGGCAGAGTCTCTGGCAAACTTCATATAAAAATGTGGAATTCTTTCTTTTCTCATTATATCACTCAAGAAGAGGCACAGAGAGGTGAAATGTTTTTCTCAAGGATGTAGTGGTAGCTCTGGAAGGTGAAGCCAGCGATCCAAACCAAATTTCAGGCCCTTAACTGCAAAAACTTTCCATTTGCTGCTTCACAACAAGAGTTCAGTAAATGCACATATGAAGAAAATTATGTATAGGATCCATAGCTAGAGTCAGGCACTAACTGGGTGCAGGTGCCTGTGAAACTGCAAGCTTATGACCCTTTTCTGGCCATGTGAGCTCACTGGGGTCCCTACTCTATTTATATACAGGGCCAATGAGCTCTTTTGCTTATGTAAAGGTTAGGTGTACACTCCTCCCTGCAATCCTCTCACCCTGAGCACTGTTTTCACCAGGTTGAAATAGCAGCTCTTTCTCTATCTTTTCTCTATCTTTTGGGGTGAGTGGGAACTTTCGTTTCGCATCTACTCCATGAAAGGTATGCAGAATGCAACTCAAATTTCACAAACTGGTAGCAAGTTTTATGTCCACTACTACGAGTGACCTCATTCTTTACCTGGAACAATCATCTCCAGAGATCAGTAATTTAAGGATATTCATCCTTGATAACCCAGGAGTTCAGGAAAATGAAATAGCTTTTCTGATGCAAGCAGCAAGAATCAATAACCATTAAGAACATAAGGACACTTTAATATATGGAGCATATGAGTGTCTGAGTCACTTCATCACCAGAACAGTTCATTTTGGCAGTATGTAGGCATCAGGCAGAGTCAGAAATTTGGTTTACCTAAAACACATGGATGGTCCAGGTGTTCAGATGTCATAGCTGCATAAATGGGGGTTGCCTAGGAGAGAATGAGCAAAGCGGAGAATTTGCCCAATATGTGAGCACAGATTGCAGTGAGGATTAGCTTTGTGCAACAAAATAAGTGAATTAGCTGTGGCTGAAACTATACATTTTTTCCTCATCTACCACCATAGCATTAAAGAAAAGAAATTTTTTTTGACAAGTGGCAAAGCTAAGATTTCACCTTTGCAGATTCAGTGATGCTGTTCACTGAGAATTGGGAAAGGGAGGGGAGGAAAGGAGAGAGTCATTCTCTAGAAATGTCTTCCCCACATCTTTTCTCAGGGTTTTTCCTCAGGGTTTCACGCAAAACAGAACAAATCACGACCTTAGCTGTTCTGCTCAGTTTAATACAGCTGTATGCTGCAGGTGGTGCCCTAAAAATATGTTTGTTTATTTTGCAGCACTGCGGGCTGCAAAGCTGCACTTAAGAATGAAACAGATTCCTCTCCCTCACATTTTCCCTTCCTCACTTTGAACTTCTCCTCTTGCTTTTTAACTTGATGGAAGGAGCTTATAAGAAACACAGATAAAATGATAGCAATGAGTCTCAGCTCAGTCTGTAAAGAACCTAATAGGAGGTATTGGTACAGAGCACAAAATTTAAAAAAGACAAGCATAGTGTGTGACACTAAGATTTTGGTACCATACCATTTCAGAAAAGTATGTCAAGAATGGAAAGCTCCCATGAAACTATCACAGGAACTGACTGAAAAAATCGTCAGATCTTGTTTTTTCAAAATAGAGATCCATAAACATGAAATGAAATTAGTCAACAGCTGAGCAAGAAGTAATGTGCTGAAATGAAAATGGCTACAAGTATAAAAGTGCGTAAATGGTAATATTACATATCTTTTATGCCAGGGCTGATATCCTGATAGGATCTACAGGCACTGTGGTCTCTCATCAGTGCCAGTCAAAACACTGCGTGCTCTGTCATGGACAAAGAAGTGGTTGCAGCCAAATTATCACTGGTTATTCCAGCCTTACTTTGTATATATAACTGCTAAATAACCAAAACATAGAATCATAGAATCATAGAATGCTTAAGGTTGGAAGGGACCTTCAGAGATCATCTAGTCCAACCCCCCTGCACACGCAGGGTCACCTACAGCAGGTGGCTCAGGACGGCGTCCAAGCGGGTTTGGAAGATCTCCAGAGAAGGAGCCTGCACAGCCTCTCTGGGCAGCCTGTGCCAGGGCTCGGGCACCCTCACTGGCAAGAAATTTTTCTTTAAGTTCCTGTGGAACTTTTGGTGCTTCAGTTTGTGGCCGTTTCCTCTAGTCCTGTCA
>VZSV01000023.1:2859089-2873782 GCA_013398735.1 Nothocercus julius | reverse complement strand
AGGTGTGGCCTCCCCAGGGCTGAGTAGAGGGGCAGGATCCCCTCCCTCGACCTGCTGCAGACGCTCCTCCTAATGCACCCCAGGATCCCATTGGCCTTCTTGGCCACGAGGGCACTGCTGCCTCATGGTCAACTTGTCATCCACCATGACGCCCAGGTCCCTCTCTGCAGAGCTGCTCTCCAGAAGGTCAGGGAAATTAAATTGTATTAGGAAATGAGATTCTTCCTTTTTTTTCGGCTTAGGAATTATTGAAATCTGCACAGATCTGCCAAGCTTCAGTACAAGTATAGTCAAATATAACCATGCAACCTCTCTATTTCATTTTTCAAGCTCAGACCAGCAAGAACAAGCTGCTTGGAGAATGAATGATCACACAAGTTTTCAGTGATAAAAGATCAGCGTCTGAAAGCATCTATAGTTCTGGATGCCTCGGATGTGCAGAGGCCTCTACAGGCAGGTTTCCCTTCTGTTATCTCATTTTTCCACTAAATGTAGCTCCCATCAGGCAGTACCATTTTCTTATACAAGCAGACTTTTTCTGTCTAAAGAAACAACTGCTCTTACTGAAAAATCAAAATACAGCTTTGCAGCTGTGGTTTTTTTTTTTCTTATCCACAGTTGATATAAAGGAAATAATTATTGTACAATTGTGCAGGGTTCATGAACTTCCACTATCAGATGTTTTTTATCCTGTTGCATCTTAAATTATTTTTAGCCTCTTTCTCATACTATTTTCATCACGGGCAATTCTTTCCCATACAATTTTGTGTTCACGTATGAATATTCATATTAATTTGATTTTTTTTTCAGTAACTCAAAATTCTGGCTTTGAATTTCCTGTTACATAAGAATTTCACCTCAGTAAAATTCCAAACGTGATATGGAATGATATACTGTATGCCATTAATGAGATAAGATTGAATCAGTATGAATGCATCCAGCAGATTTACTTCTGAAGTTCATCAGTAAAAAAAGCAGAAGTTATCTCACTGTTAGCTTTTCTCATCTTGCCCTGTTCTGTTGAAAATGCTTCAAATGTAACTGAAATCATTTCTAGGATAGTGTATATCCAAAGATCTCAATGGATTACTTATAAAGGCATAGGCGTGAGAGAAAGACATCACTCAGGTGTGCTGATTTTCTCTTCTAAAATGAAACTAGATGTTTATATGAACAAAACACTGTAAATAGTCCTCAAAAAGCCTAAGTACTACAATACAGGGATTGACACTGTAGTTTATAACTCTGTTATACTATTCCTATCGGTAATCTTGTGGAATTGTTAGAGCTGCAACCAATGCTATCTTAATTAAGATCTTCATTTTCTAGTATTGGAATATCTACATTGGCAAACTTTACAATTATGTTCTGTTACCATTTATTTAAAAAAAAAAAAAAAAAAATTCCCTGATAAACTCCAGAATATTAATTCCATCAGTTCAGTGGCATCAACATTTTTCATTTTCTGCTTTGTTCAAGAAATTTCTCTCTATATAGTTCTTCAATTAAAAATATCATAAAAAGAATGTAAAAACTTGCAATTTGTACTGCAAGGTTAAAGTGATTACTACTATCTCATGAATATTTTTCATATTTAAACAGAATATTTTTAGACTAAGAATGCTAAGTCTTTTTAGACTAGAATTCAAATCTTTTGAATTTTTTTTTACAGAGAATAAGAGAAGAAACTTCATCCCAATATTGCATGATTTACTGTCACACTTATTACTGGGACTTGACAGGTTGCAGTCTTTGGGCTATCACATAGGAATTTGAATCTGAGTCTTCTACAAAATTAGTGAGGGTCCCAAACACTAGAATATTATAGAACTCTTTTCTGATATTATAAAATGCTTTCTGGAAGATTTAAGCTTGGTAGAATGATAAAAAACAATGAAAAACGCAGCTGAACAGAGGTTTCCACATCCCAAAGTATTAGTTAACTCTATGAGATCTTTTTAATTTCTCAGTATACTATAAATGGTAATACCATTCTAGAATAGATGGAAAATTTTGAAGAAAATTCTGTTAAATATAATACTTTATTTAGAAAAGTTTCGGTTTTGACATTCATCATAGCCAGACTTGCTTAGAAGTATTGTAAATGCAGATATAAAGTGGACAGGCTTTTTCTTTCAGTTGATGTATGCTGTCCACGCTTTGGTGTGGAATTATTCTCAGATTCATTAAATAATGGTTCATTCATTCCAGAAGATAAAGTCTGGAAATAATAAGCTGAAAATTTAAACTTGAAGACACAAAAAGGCAACTTAGATATAATTTGGTGTATCAAAAAATGATGATCCAACAGGTATATTAGAAAGTTAATTTTCAGCTTCAGTGTGGAAGAGTGTAACCTGACTTAGGACAAAGTTCATAATTAGAACAGGATGGTAGCATTTAGTGCCTCTTCATAATATTCTTTCCAGACCAAAACTGTGTTTCACAAAGCAAAGATAGAAAAGAATTTTACAGTCATTCTAAATTCAGTATAATTCTGAATTTCTTTTCTAAATGAAGCAAATATTGTTACTATTTCCCAAATACTGGTTGCCCATTTTAAATTTAAAATAAATGATTTCAAGTTTACAGAAATATCGCTATATTTGTATTAGTTTTTCATGTGCAGAACTGAATGCTTTTAAACAAATTTTAGCTATTTGGTCCCTCAGGATGGATTTTTTTTCGCTCTTTTTAAGTGGTAAAGGAAATATGCTTCATATCTTGTTTTATCCAGGCAAATATACAAATCAATAGTGCTTAGAATTTGAAGAGACAAATATAAATAACCTCCTAATTCTAAATAAAATACTCTAAATACAAGGACACCTTATATTTGTATAATATCCAAAGGACTGAGCAGAGCTTCCAGTGAGCTAAGAACAAAGCTGCAAATGTCTGGGTCCTCTACAAAAGTCTAGGTCCTCAGTAAAAGAATAGGATCAAAGGAATATCTTTAAAATGTTTCCTTTTCTAGAATGCATGTTTGTTAAGCCATCTCAAGAACACTTCACTTAATCATGTCTCTCCAAGGCAAACTTTTATCATTGTCAACAATTTGGTAAGGAAGATTGAAAGAGTGTTGGATATAGAACTTCTCTGATAGTTTTACTTCTCTGATAGGGTCTGTTCAGAAGAAATTGCTTCATTATATATCTCAGTGGTTCTGTTTACTTTTTGAAAGAACAAAGCAATTGTCACAGGGCTGTGTTATACCACTCTGACTAACTTGAGTTCATAAAGAGTTCATTCATGTCCTGGTACCTGAAGGTATTTATTAGCATATGTAAGGTCATATTTGGATTTGATATATCAAACTCTTTTCACTTTATATACAGTAATTAACAGTAAGTGAAACTTCTCTTTCTTTTTGTAGATATTACGTCTCTTATCATGGACCACATATCAATTTTATGAAAACAATGTGATTATCCACTACTATCATCTACCTGCAGAAATAAGATCTAACTTATCTTGAACACAGAGTGAATTAAGGATGGTTGGTATACTGGTTGTTCCCTTTGGGGAAGTTGGGGAAGTTACTCTAAGGAAATTATTTGAATTATTTCTAGGAAATGGTATTCACAGTTTCTTCTGTTCTAGAGATGGTAGTTTCTATTTTTCTGCAGTGTACCTCAGATATAATTTTGAAGACTACTAAGGAATTCCATCTAAATTTAGAGAATAGTTTTCGTTTAAAAATGAAAAGAACAAGAATGAGAACAATATCATAAAGAATTCATTTCAGCGTTTACAGAATAAAATGTTAGAGATTTTAAACCAGACTCATTAGGGTATTTAAGCTGCAAGTTGAAATGGAAGATGCTAGCACTTCCATTTATTCATGGTAGGTCATATGGGTTCAAATCTCATATATCCATGATTTAGAAAGTGTATTTTGCTCTTCTTGTGAGCTATTAGTGAAGGATGACCATGCCAATCAGCTTAGTAAACTACAGACTCATAAGAATAATTTGTGGACGTTTTAAAAGAATCAGTGCATAACTTTGGACAAATGTATGTTTTCTATGAAGTTCTCAGAAGCATACCTTAAGGAATAATATTATGATGCCATGCCAGATTTTAGCTAGTTTGGAGGAAAGTACCTCATCTACCGTAAAAGAAAAAGTAGCAGTTGAAATCAGCTAAGGAACTAGTCCATAGATTAATCTGCTGCTATGCTACATATTGGCCACTCTGCATGCAATGCTGCTATATCATGCAGGACTACCTGCAGTATACAAGCATACCTAATGTGAGATGGCCAAAACAGTTCAATAACGGGATCCACTACTTACACATCTTATCATTAGCACCAGTTTTTATAATATATGCAGGTGGTATAGCAGACATATGGTTGTAGCATATATAAGATTATCTATACATTTATGTATAGCATACACAATATAGCATAAATAGCATGTATAGTGAAAGAAATATCATGCAAATTCACAGTGCAGGGTCATGGTTTTGAACTAATAGTGTTACTAGGTGATAAAACACTTTCCAAATATCACAGTATTTCATCATAAAACTCTTTACCACAGCTTTGTTTCCCATGATTTTCTTCTCCTTCCTCTTAGATACAAATATTTTCAGATGGTATTTGAAGATGCAGCTGTTAAGAAGTATACCATGTTATTTAATGATATAACAAATACTACTTTGCATTGCGTGCTTCTGTCTTCTTTTCTTTGTAAAAGCTTTGTTCTCTTTTCAATAGCTAAACTGTAAAATAGCCACAAAATAAAATAATGCCAACTGATTCATATATTCCCATTTTTAATCTCGATTTGTTCTTGCATTTTGTTACAGGCATTAAGTGTAAATATAAAGGAAGTATTTTTGTAAAAGACAATAAAGAGTAACCTATTAATTGAAGAGTAGTATCTTGCATCTGGTAGGCACCCTTAAAAATTGGTTCCTAGATAAGCTATATCAATAGTTTAATGTCAGCTCATATGACAAGTCAGTTCCACTATTACAGGGGATTGATGTTTTGATGCTTTGCACATGGCTGTGCAAAAGGAAAAATTACCTTTCAGTTCAAATTTACTCTGATTTGTTTCGAAGGCAGAAGAAGACTCAGGTTCCAGTTTCCTGCTAGTTAGCAACTAGTAGGACATTTCAGTGAGAATGCAGAGTCCATCTCTTATGGCTGAGCACTGCCTGGCAGGTTAGCAGCCTGCAGAGAGGCCTGGAGGACACTAAGGTGAGCATGAGCCAGAAGAGGGCCCACAGCATCCTGGGCTGAATTAGGCAGACCATTGACAGATGGACAAGGGAGATGATCCTTTCGCTCCACTTCTTAGCTTTGGTGAAACTAAATCTGGAGTGCTGTGTCCAGTGCTGGTCTCCCCAGTACACGAGAGGCATGGAAGTCCAGCAGAGGACCACAAAGATGATTAAGGGACTGAAGCATCTCTCATAGGAGCAGAGGACATTGGACCTGTTCAGCACTAAGAGGAGAAAGTTGAGGGGGGATCCCTTTGCTCCCCATAACTACCTAGTGAGAGGTAAGTCTAGAGAAGACATAGACAAACTCCTTTCAAGGGTGCACAGCAGAAGAGCAAGGGACTACAATCATAGGTAGGCACACAGTAAATTCTGATGAGATTTATTTATTTATTTATTTATTTTAACCATAAGTGTGGTCAGACACTGGAGACTAGAGCAGATGCCCAGGGAGGTGGCAGAATCTCAGTCCCTGGAGATATATAAAGCTTGACTAGAAACATGCCTCAACAAGGCAATCTAACCTTGACAAGAGCGTTGTGCTAGACAATCTTCCAGCTTAAATTCTTATGTTACACACCATGTCTTCCCACAAAGAATTAAAAAAAGTGTTCCTCTGATTGTCCAAACAAGAACCCCTAATTGCACAATGAGCTGACTTCTTGCAGCATAAATATCTGTGGGGTGTGTCCCTCAAAATCCCTGCTATAATGCGTTGGAGAGCACAGTACTAATAAGAATCCCTGTAACTCAGGTATCACTTACCCAGTGGGCTAATAAGTAATCCACGATCTATCTCTGTAGGGAAAGCATACTTTCAGAATAGACTTTCAAAAACAGATTTTTAACTTAACTCTTTTTGTTGCAACCTACCTTGTCTTTTTCAGGAGGAAGGAAAACTGGCATTGGAGTGGCATAAATGTTTGCCTTGAAAATGCTGTACAGATTTTTAATGATGCATCTAGAGTTGGACCCTTTCCCTATTTTTAAATATTAAATATAAATTTGAATAAAACAATGAAGATGTTCAAAAAAATTAGGAATTTTTTCCTAAAATGTTTTTTCTCTCTCAGTCATTTCACCTGACCCATATCATCACAACGCTTATGCCTACATGTTTTATTTACAAGCATTTCATGCACGCTAACTAAAATTCCACTTACGATGCATCTCTGAATCCAAAGACCCTCCAGTTTCCATTCAGGATTAAGCTGAAACACGAGGAGCAATGATCTTTAATGAGCATAGCTTAAGAGAGGCAACTGGAAGAGAGTCTTGTCTCTGTAGACTAAATCAGTGATTGAAAACTTTATTTAAGAAACTGACGGGGAGTAGATTTAGCATTCTAACTGTGGTGTCTGTGTCAGTTTCTTAAATTAAGTTTTCAGTAGCTGATTTAGCCCAGGGAAATGCAGAAATCTGGTTGAACTGTCTCTTGAGGCTGCTTATACTAAATTTTTTGTTTGTGTTTAGTGCTAAAGCAGAATTAGAGAAACTCCAGTGTCAAGATGTTAGAAGATCGATTATTTTTATTACTTTGAGTTGGAAAGCTGGTATACACAATAGAGCACTTGTAGGGGAAGGATTATACAAAGAGCTCTTTTTTGATTTTCTGGTGTGTAGGAACTTTGTGAATTCATAGAAATAGGGTTAATTTTGTGTCAGGGAATAAACATAGGATACCCGGTTTGTTAAATATAGGGTGGATAAAAAATATTTTTATGAAAATATATTTCTGCCCAATGGAAAATACATAAGCTTCAATAAGTTTTACAGTATCTGTATAATCACTTTATTATGAAGAGCTAGCAATAAACCACATCATCTCTTTGTCCCTTTCCTTTGAGTAAAATTCTCCCAATAAATTACTTATAAGAGGAATCTTTTGTTTACAGGACACACAGGTTTCCCATCAGCATCACTGATTTTAAATGTTTCTTGGACAAAGGCATCAAAATTACTAAATCTTCCCTGAAGAGTAGTCATCTGCATTGTGCATTGGTGCAATTCTGAATTCACTAGGAGCTGAAGATGTCCAGGGAAGGTAGAAGTGAAGTCATATATGCTTTCAACTAAAACAAAGTCTTTCCTTTCATCTGAAAGGGTGATCTGTGAAGTGTTATTACAGTGCACATCGCTGCTAGAACAAATGGACTTTCAACTTAAAAACTAATGGCACAATCAGGCCTGAAAATAAAGGTTGTATAGTTTAGCACCCTAAGGTTAGGAAAAGACATATTCAAGCTTTTATATGCAACCTCGATTCTGCCTTCTGCACCTCAAGCATCACAGTATAGCACTTAATTACATGGCATTTCAACAACATGAGTTAAGCACACAGCATCTTGTTCATCAGTAAGTTACCCTCACATATTATTCAGTCTTATGACAGTTCAGAATGATTTGTAGAGATTTCCAGTTTAGTCCTAAATAATTTAAGAAATTATTTCATTTTTTATAATGTCAATAATTCCATTAATTTAACGAGATTCTCACAGCACATGAGATTAAAATTGTTATTTGAGTCCAGACCTGGAGCTAAAATGCTTTCCAAGATATACACAGATTCGATTTATTTATCTTTCTATATTAATGGTGTCATGGGTATCTTTTTCATTCTTTGTATGTTTTTTCAGCTGATTTTGTCTCATAGTATGGTAAGTATACCAAGATTCTTTAGTATGCTGAACAGAATGTCAAATGAGAGGAAGTTTAATGCTATCAAAACTGAGATACATTACATCTTGCTGGTTTGTCCTACAATAAGGCAGTCTTTTACGAAGGCAAATCATAAAACTCTTCTCAGAAAGTACTTTCAATGGTCTTTGGTCATAATGGTCATGATAAATCAAGCAATGCTATGCTGAGGTCTGTTGTGGATTCAATGCTACTATATTTTCATTAATTACATGGATGATTGAGTAGATAATAGACTTATCAAATGTGTACTGAGAGTCTGCAAGTACAGCTGAAGACATGAGTAACATTCAAAAGCATCTCAAGTATCTAGAGATTTGTCCTGAACATGTGTTGCTGTTTAGCACGAGCAAGTGCAAAAAACTATGCTTAGACTGAAATAAGTAATTGCACAAATACAGTATGAATGGCATCTGGCTAGACAGCAGCCCTTTAGCCAGGAACTGAAAGGTTATCATGGTTGACAAACTGAATAGGTCTCAACAGTGTTGTGCTATTGTAAAAATAAAAAGAAAAAAGAAAAGGAATCTTGCATCTCAGTTATGTAAATAAGAGCGTAACCTGGAGCACTGGTGAAATTCAGCTTAGCTTAGTGCTGGCAAGGCTTCGGTTTGCAACTAACTGGAGAAAAGCTGGAGGAGACCAGTTAGACTAAGTCAATGTCTGAGAGGTAGACCTATGAAGGAAGACAGAAAGAATTAGGATTTCTTAGCTCAGGAAAGAGAAGACTGAGAGCACAACTGCCTGTTGAAAAGAACAGAGTAACCTGCCTCCCTATGAAGGAGATATCCATTATTGGCCCAGAAATGAAACTACATTGTAGGAAACGAGGTTTCAGATCAGATCTGGGGAAAGAAATAATTTCTAAAGTCACAGGATATGAAACCACAGGAATAGATTGCTTGGGGTCTGTTGTTGCTTGCCTTTAAGAAAAAGTTAGACAAACTTCTGTCACGTTTTTTATACCTATTTAGGTTGGGGGTAAGGACTAAATGTCCTACTGCGTCATTCAGCAACATGAGTCAATAATTGTAATAACTGAATTCATGGTTCTGGGAATACATAATATTTATAAATATGTAACACTTATCACCAGCCATTCCACTGAGATTTGGTATATTTAATATAATAATTGGAAGTGCCCAACATGTAACGCATATACATAACTGAATTTAAATATAACATTTTTCCCTGGAGTTCTCTAACAGACATGAGCAATTTTAATGCAAGAGAAGGGAGACTCATTTCTACAAGCAATTTTAAGTGAATGATTCTCTATTAAAATGATATCTTCTTTCTTAGATTCCCAACTTTGGATAGTGTGGTTGCTATAGTACTGCAGTCCATTCTCCAGGACTCTCAAAGTAGAGTACCAAATGGAATGGCTGCAGTTCATTTCTCTAGCTTTTGATGCCTACCTCTGAGTCAATCTCCTTAGAGTCAATGGAGCTCAATCGACACCTTCAGGGTATGAGTCATCTTACCAGCTATAGAAGTCATCTTCAGGATAAGGTGAGTCATTCTCTAAATGATTCCCTGTTTCTCTCTGTTGGCTTTAGAGTAGGTCTAAATGCTTACTAGAATGCAGGTATCTGCATTCAGCTTCATACATGTAAGAAATAAAATCTCCAAATCCTCTTGAGTACATATAATTCAGATTAAAAATAAATGATGATATGTGCCTGTGTATCTATTTATACGTGTGTGTGTGCATATGTGTAGGTGCATCTGTGTTGGTGTGTGTGTACGTAGATATACACATACACACACAGGCACATATGCACCCTAAAAGCCAATTATATTTGTTTTTGAGCATTTATTTTCTGCAGATAGAGGTTCTAAGAAGGCACTGGTATTAGAAATGCCTGGTAATTTGACCACTTATTCTTTAAGTCTTTTTGAACTTTTTAGAAGCTTGTCATTAAACCATTTATGAACTCATGTCGTGTGAGAAATTTGAGGACTCTGAGACAAGATTTCTGGAGCCCATGATTCCAGAAAATTGAGTTCTGAGCCATTTGATTAACAACTAACTAAGAACTTGTAATCCCAGGGAATTCAGGCTGTTGCAGCGCTGTTGATCCAGCTCCTAAGCAGGCAGATTCCCAGCCTTCTGCCAGGATTTTTCCATGTTCCAGAGAAAAATTCTACTTCAAACTCTTGCCACTATAACTAACCATCTCCTTCTCTGACAAGAGTCTGATGTCCCACCAGAAAACTTGAGAGAAGGTAAGGTAAACATTGCTTTGATAATAGAATAAAAAATTACTGCAGAATTTGTCATGAGAAAAATGTTTTAACTACTCACAGGAAAGAAAGAAAACAAAAAAAGGAATGCAATATAGTTCGTTGAGGTAAGGAGGATTTGGTTTGTGGACAGAAAATTACAGTCTTATAGGAGAAGGAGAAACTATGTGAATGTTAAATTGCCCCAAGGAAAAAAAGGAAGTCATGGCTGCTCAGTTATGAGAAAAAGTTTCAGAAACAACAAATAAGATATTGCTAGTAGTCAGAAAAATAATGCTATAAACAAGTAGTCAAGCATTCAATCAAGGAGATGAAAATGCAAAATTTTGGTCAAGACACAGTCATAGTTCTAAAAATAAACTACAATAAGTTCAATAAGTTTTTTTTTTTTCCATTAAATAGGCAGAATAGGGATAAAAGAGGTTCCTTTTTTTTTTTTCTTTCACCCGAACCTGAAGACAGCAGAATTTCCTTAAGCTGATCCTATCTTAGTGATGAATATAATCTTAAACTGATTTGCTAAAATACAGTAGCACAGCTAAAAAACTCTGGAATCAGAAATGTCTTGTATTAGCATTCACTATGTTCAGTTCATATTTTATTCAGAAGATTAAAATATGATATCCTTTGATTTTCAATTTTTAAACTTAAATTGCTTGCAAAAAAGGAAACAGCTCTTGATTTTTTTTTTCTAGATTTTTCAAAGGCAAATGCACTTGTAATTAGTTGATCCTGTGGTTAGTGAGACTGGTACACATGTCATGTTTTTATTTCTTTGTATGAACTTGAATATAAATTTCCTAGTTTCCATTTTCAGATGATGATTTTCATATCTGTCAAGTGCTAATTTCTTATTCAGTATTACTCTGCTTCTTATTGCTGTCATACCTGTGATGATCATTTATCATAAATAATTCCAGTTTCTACTCAACGCCCTGCTACTACCTGTAACTATCAGCTGATAGTTGTGTACCATACCTATGGATATATTAGATCTAGTGTCTTTCAATGCCAGCATAGAGTTCATACGCTTCAGAAATATCAGCAGTTAAGGCTACTATCTCTAGCTTGACATTAGATATTAATCATTTGACTAATGTGCAACATTATTTCCTGATAAAGAGCTGATCGCAGCTCATGATTTCTGTTCTACACACAAGAGCTATATTTTGTCCAATATTACAGCAGTCTAAATCAGTTATTAGTGGCAGTGTTTGCTAAGTAGTCATAAACACATTCTCTGAATCTCTAGATATAATTCTGTGAAATGGAGGTTCTGATATTGCAACTGAATGTTGAATCAGAGTGAATAACCATACTTTACCTTTCCTATTAAAATCCAGTTATTACTTTCTCAGAGGTATATTATTCCTCAGATACAGAGCAGACAGTTTGAATAAATATGGAAATTATCTGTAACAAGATAGAACAAAATCCCTGATAAATCCCAAACAGAAAACTGTAAACTCCTTGATCAGATGAGATGGAAAATCTTATGAATGAGGGGATATTTACTGAATATACTGTATGGAGCTACCAAACACTGCCAGTTGTTCACACCAAAACTATATATGGCATAAATGCATTACAAACAGGCCTCTGCCTCTTGCTAGAAAATGATATGAAGTTCTTGAAGTTGCCAGGCATATTATTGCATAGTATGACTGAAAACCTGACTGGTTCTGTCTCAAAGCCGTTAAGAATAAACATCTTCTTTAGGAGAAAGAATCAGAACTGAACTGATACACAGATACATGAGCATATATCTATATCTCTCTCTGTGCCTTTATACATGCATGAGTATGTACACAAACTTACCCTCACTTTCTCTCGCTCTTTAAAATCAGTGAGTGAAATCAGTGAGTGACGGCCCTTGTCGTTTGCCGGTGGTATTAAGCTGTTGGTGCCATTACCTACTACAAGGAATGGATTCCTCTTACTTAAATCTTAACTATATCTTCTACCAGATTTGCAGAATTTACATGTTCTAAAAAACATTTCTAGAAGGGGCATTGAATTGGGAAAGAGAAAAGAAAGCAAAGACAGAATTCTATCACACAGACTCTGATATCAGATAAACTGGGCAGATACTCGCTCATAAGAGATTTTGAAGAAATACATTCATATAGTAGTAAAGTTAAGATCAAATTCTATGTCCAAACAGACTATTGGGGCAGGACTATACTCACTTAAGTTTAACCATTCTAAAAGCCAGGTACCTAGTCAGAATTACTTCTCTGGTCAATGGAGAGGAGGTGACTGCTAACACTCCTAAGAACAATTGCCAAAGAAAGGCAGGATAAAATGTCCTGCAAGCTGAGATTGATTTTCCTCTGGCCTGGAAGACTAAGGCAGTCCAAATGACAGAACTTAAGATAGATATAAGATAATTTGGATCCCTTCTTGTTTATCTTCCTGTTTAATAAGCTGGAGGAGACCGTTATGCAAAGTCTACCAGTATAAGGGGAAATTTTCTTAATACATGTATTAATATAAATGTACTTGAATTAAACTACATGCATTGTGCTGTGGAAATCTCTTACTGATGCCTTGAGACACATACTTGTCACTTGACACATGCAGGAATAGATGTTTTCCTAGTATTGAATCAGAATAAATGTCATGTTGTATTCTAATGTGTGGCTTAGAACATTAATAAATATATACATTTTGTTAATATAGTGGGGTTTTATTTTGTGTGTGTAATTATGTATGTGTTGTATTGTTTTCTTTAAAGCCCCATTCAGACTATTATCGTAAACATCATCCCTATACGACCTCCAAATCTCTGTGCACTGTTCTTAATCTGCCTATAGGAGTAAGAGAAAAGCACAAATTCATTTGCCCTAAATAAAAACAGAACAATTCTTCCTTTGATAAAAGAGCATATCTGAAAAATTTTCATTTGTTTTGTCAAGTTTTCTTTTATATATATATACGCATATACAAGTACATATATTTATAAAGTAGATAGAAAAGGAGGAACAGCAGGAAATCTATGAAACTTTTAATCTTTTTACCTCTTGCTATGTTATGCCAACAAATTATAACCAACTTGATATCTAAGTTGGAAATGTCTTTTAAGAAGTACATCTATTGAGTATGCAAGAAGGGTACAAATATTGAAAACAGTTGTTAGCACACTACCTGATGTTAATATACTGTTCAAGTCAAGGCAACCGGGTCAGCAAGAAAAAAAAAAAATGTCTAGTTTAATGGGAAATCTCTTTAAAGTTGAGCTTTTCTTTATGCTCAGGATACTTTGGGGTTATGAATAGCTATTGACTTGGAAGACTATAGGTCTGATACCATGACTTTGCAATCTGCTGTAGGAATGCATTTGTATGTAACACAGTTGTCTCATTCAGATATGACACAAAGATCAGATATCTTGGTGTCGAAAATCTACAGACATGATCCAGTATCCTTGGTATATATTATCTGTTTAATTACATCTGATAAAGTCAGAACAGAGTCTTTACCTTCCAACCCATTATCACCATACTGCATACACAATATTTTTTTTCTTTCAGAATCTTCAGTTCTGATAGATTCCTCTCTAATCACAAAAACTGTATATTTTAAAAATATAAAAATTGTATATTTAACTGACCCAGACCCTAAGTGGTTGTGTTTTTTTGTTTGCTTCTTGTTGATAACCCTACTGCAATTGTTCTAATTAATCGTTTAATTTTAAAATCTCTAGTGGAATGCCATCTATCTTCTAGTCATTATGATAATTATGTTACAAGTTGGCATAAGAGTTATTTTAGCAAGGGCTTTGTGTGAGGACTCACAAATAACTGAACCACCCAAAGTAGAAAAATGTATCTTTTGACGCTGAAGTTCATTGTGAGATTGTGGCTTAGGTGTATGTGCCTGTGTTACCTTTAATTTAATTAATTTTGCATAACGATATTAATGAAGAAAGTGCACAAAAGAGTTCAATCACTTACTTAGGGGTCCTGGGATAGGCATGTGCAGTAAGAGCCACAATGGTGCAGCTATATGGCTATCAGTATTTAAGCTAAACGAAGTAAAGCTGTCATGGTTCTGTCTACACAAATTGCAATCACCAACTTTATTGCAGTGAAAATGTTATTTTAAAGTTTTACTTCATTTTTCTACTCCTTTTGCTCTGGTATCTAGTATAATACTACCCTTTCGCTGATAGAAAGGGTGGTTAAAGCAACTTGAATATGTATTCAAAATAAAATGCTTGGCAAGGAGTAAAAAAAGGCATGGTATCCTCCCATTTCTCATTCATATTCCATTCATATTCATATTCCTTTTTTTCTAGCCTTCCACAAAGACAGAAGTAGGAGATTTTGAATAACAATAAATAGATATGTCTCGAGGCACCTATAGAACAAGAAAGAGAAAACAAAACACAGAGCAGGCGAGCATCAAATGAATATCATAGAATCATAGAATCCTAGAATGCTCAAGGTTGGAAGGGACCTCTAGAGATCATCTAGTCCAACCCCCCTGCACACGCAGGGTCACCTACAGCA